>PVJS01034134.1:7008-21848 GCA_004027185.1 Glis glis | reverse complement strand
ACCCACGTTTGGGGCGTAAATGTTTACTATTTTTATGTCTTCTTGTTGGATTGTTCCTTTTATTAATAAGAAGTGACCCTCTTTGTCTCTTCTGATGTGTTTTAGCTTAAAGTCTGTTTTGTCTGATATAAGTGTTGCTACCCCTGCTTGTTTTCGATCTCCGTTTGAATGGTATATCTTTTTCCATCCTTTTACCTTTTAAAGCTATATATTATATACAAGAGTAGAACTATAATAATAGATATAGCATCAAAGGCAAGGTCACATTTACTCTTATTTAAAGTGTAGTTTGAGCTGGGCATGGTGGCACACGCTTGTAATCCCAGTATTTGGGAGGCTGAGACCAGAGGATCACAGGTTCGCAGCCAGCCTCAGCTACTTAGTGAGGCCCTCCGCAACTTAGTGAGACCCTGTTTCAAAATAAAGAATAAAGTAGTTTGTGCCAGGCCATCTGAGTGAATAGTTTTATAGTAAAGCATTATACAGATACAGCTATTATAATATTAGTCTGATTTTAACCAGATCAGTTATAAAGTTTCATTGTAGACTTAGTACTTAGTCTTTATTATATATTGTTTTAAACATTTTCCATCTCTTAAAAATTAAAAAGGTAAAAGAAACAAAAGGAAAGGAGGTTTGGACACATCTTGTGTTCTTGTTGGTATAATGGCATTTGTCAGCGTGTTTATACTTTTTAATTTTCCAGGACTTGCCGCCTTAATCCCATGAGCTCACTTCTAATATCACTAAAGGGTATGAGCTGTCTGTGTGGTTCAAGCTGCCACTTGAGGGTTCTTCCTCCTGGGGAGCTTTCTAATGGAATTCAAGGTTTTCTCTAAGGGTGAGCATTACGAAGCCTTCCCAGGCTGCTGTGGAGAAGGAAGTGCACCATGGGTTCAAGGACACACGAGAAGTTTAATGTGCACGAGCATGCTCCCGCTCCCACTCCTGCTCCTGCTCGCTCTGATTGGCAAGGTTAACTCTGAGAGGCTGCAGCTTTTTAAAGTGATTTGATTAGACCCGCCACTTGCTCCCTTCACTCCCCCTCCCTCTGCAAGCCCAGACCACCACCTTCTTTGTCTTTGCAGTCCTTGCTTTGCCAGTTACCTTCTCTCTCTTTTCCTGTTTTTGTGTCAGTGTTTGAAACAGAATAAGGAATTCAAAAGTACAGTAACTTGCCTTATTGAAAACTTCAATGTGGCCTTCATTTCGACTTAGCTCATGACATAAGGAAATACAGAATTATCATTCAGGTTAGCAGTTCACTTAGATTGACAGTCCTCTGTCAATTCTTTTCAAAGCAGGTTTTTAAAAATGCCTTTTAATTATAAGTGTGCGCAGGGTACAAAAGTAAAAGAAAATTGTATTATGAACTTCCATAGACGCACCATCCAGCTTCAGCAGTTACCAATTTGTGACGAGTCTTGTTTGATCTATACTGCTATCCCTAATAGGCTTTAACCTTTTTAGGAAGAATATGAGGAAAGCTACGAACACCAGAGGAAAAGGACGTACAAGTAGAATTTTTGCAAACAGTTGTAATAGGCTTACACACTTGATGTCTAGGTATTCAAAAGTCCAGAGTAGGAATTCCTGCTTTGTTAGCAAGAACATTAAGTTTCCTCCACTTTTCTATTCACCTGAATGTCAGGATTTGGGACTAGCATTAAAGGTCTCTTATGGAAACTATAGTCAAGGGAACTCAATGGCATATATTTTAATGATTAAGTATTCCTTAGAGATCTTTTTTCTTAACATACTCCCTTACTCCGGTGTTCAACTTCTTTTCCCTTTAGTTGCTTATTACTTTGTCTTTTTTAAATAGATAGTACTTGCCGGGTGTGGTGGCGCACGCTTGTAATCATAGTACTTTGGGAGGCGGAGACCGGAGGATCCGGGTTCGCGGCCAGCCTCAGCTCTCTCGCTCTCTCTCTCTCTCTCTCTCCCTCTCTCTCTCTCTCTCTCTCTCTCTCCTTAGTGAGGCCCTCTGCAACTTCGTGAGACCCGGTTTCAAAATAAAGTATAAAAAATAGGGCCGGGGGCGTAGCGCGGAGGTAGAATGCCCCTGCGTTCAATCCCCGGAACCGCAAAAAAAAAATAATAATAATAAATTAATTAATTGATAGTACTTTAATCATTATTAACAGATTTGGAAGACTTGCCTAACAACTCACAATTCCATCTAGAGCTCCAATGAGTTGTCATTGCTAACAGTTGAGAAAGAAAAACTACCTCCCTATATATGAAGGATAGCATGATTAATAATGGATTAAGTTGTGAGAAATATAAGTAATAAAGTTGGAGTTTCGATATAAGAAGATACTAGTATTTAAATGCTAATTCTAGTTATTAATTATGCATACTTACTGAAAGTATGAGGACAGGTGATTGTACATGACAGGCTGCTCACCTCCTTTGTCAGCTGGCGCTCTACTCGGTCCCCTCTGGAATAGCTGTGGTCACAGTCTGGCCACAGACTGGGCGCGCACGCAGTACAGTGGCACGGGCAACCTGAAGGGTTCCCTGTTGGACTCTCTCATTTTTGAACCTCATACAATCTGGCCCTTATAGAAGCCAAAAGCATTTTGAAAAAGTAAATAATGAAAAATAGTTGATATAGCTTAATTATTCCATATCATAATACTAGGCATATTGTCTTTTGTCTTTGACATTGGAATAGTTTCTTTTTTCTCTCTTTTTCTTTTGGTGGAAAGCTAGGGAATAGAATAAAATATATGTCTCTTGTTTTAGTATGGTTAAGAATATTAAAAATATTTCTGTTAGCCGGGGGTGGTGGCCCACACTTGTAATCCCAGTACTTACTTTGGAGGCTGAGGTGATCACAGGTTTGACACTAGCCTCAGCAACATAGCAAGACCCTGTTTCCAAACAAAAAAATAAAGTAAAATAGGGCTGGGGGTGTAGCTCAGAGGTAGAATGCTCTGGATTCAATACCTAGTACCACAAAAAAATTATATATATATAAGTATATATATAATTTATCTATTAAAGATGATAGCCCCATGACTAGCACAAAATAGAGTGTAATTATTTTTTAAGTCTTTCATTCTAATATACTCTCTATCACATTTTGTTTTGTGGCTGGAAATACTTTTAATATTTTAATGGAGGGGGAATCAATAGTAGCATCAAAAATCCCAGAATGTTTAATGGTTATATCAACTCAACAAATAGCATCAAAATAAATACATGATCATAGAAGGTAAACATCAACCCCCTCATTATTCTATTTCTAAAGATAAATGTAATCTAAATAAAATATGAATTTTATGAAATCACTCTTTTTACTAACGGATGTTCCTGTGGTATTTTGTAAGTTGTAAAATGTGGGCTTTTTCTTCATTATAGATATTGATAGTTTTTGCATGGGCTGGGAACACACAGTACCTGTTTCTGTTGCATAGTATCTCTTTCTGTTGGGAGGCTGTTGAATGTGTAATTTCTGTGCTCTCCTTTAGGGGTGGCTTTGTTCAAGACCATATTCCTTAAGAAACTGTTTAAGATCAACGCAGAAGCATCACTTATAAAAAGATTCACCATCAACTTCAATATTTTCAATACATTTTTCAAGTGTCCATGCAATTTATTTCAAATAATTTATGGGTTTTATTACGGTTCATGTATTTGTTATTTGAACTAAAGTTGCGTTCTCCACTGTTTGAGGGAGTGCCCTGACCTCCTCTCTATAGAGAAGACTGAGCGAGTCTAAGCACCTGTTTAAAAAAAGAAGTTGCTTCTAATGAAAACTATCCCCACCTACAATCTATTAAACCTTGACATACTGCATTACTTAAGAGTTCTCAGAGAAAATTAAAACCCTTTTGACTAGGTTTTGCAATGCAGGGAAATTTTTAGTGACATTTAAAAGGGTTCTCTTGTGTTCCTCTAATGGGATAAATAAAAAAAAGGCTTGTTTTAGCCCAGCAAATGGGGGGACAATCCAATTTCCTTGATTCCATCAAGACACTCTTAAAGCATTAGCTGTGCAGTAAAAAAAAAAAAAAAAAATTTAACTGACCCCCTTTGCCTGATGGCTTTGAAAAGTGTCCTGATGTGTAGGTATTTGCCCAACACAGCATACTTGGTTATTGCTCTCCCAACACATCCGTTGATGGAGAAGTCTTATGTGAAGCTCCAATAAATGTCAGTTTATGTTATAGAACTGTAAAAACAGTGCACCAGACTATATTGGTCTCTCTTTCATTTGAAGATGAAATGAAACCCTGTCAAATATGCTTAAATTTAAAAATTAAGGAATAAGATAAATTGTTTAAAATAATACTTTAGTAAACTTTTTGTCACATTTAATTAATTCACTGGGGTTATTTGCTTCTATTGGTCCAAAATATGGTGCTCATTTTACAGAGACTATACTATCATAGGGCATTGGTTCTCAAATGTTAGCTTGCATTAGAATCACTCAGAGCTTGTTAAAAACCAATTGTGCCCACCCCCACAGTTTCCGATTCAGTAGGTCTTGCGCTGGGACCTGAGAATTTCCATTTTTAACAAGATCCCAGGCAAAACGATACTGCTTTGGGGCCCACATTTGGTGGTCCATTGACCTTGGAGATGTGTGAAAAGAGATACCCACTTCTGGATCCGTGGTTCAAAATTTGAATCAAATTTAGTCTGAAAGTTATTAACATCTGAGCATACACTGATGGGCGAAAAAATGTGTTGATAGATGGCAATACAGTCTTGAGTGGACAGGCATTTATTTGACATTTGGCTCCTTCATTGGCAGTTTTTAAAATCTAAAACTTTCAGTTTAGAGAAGGTACAAGAAAGGAAAGATGGGTGCCTGTGTGTTATTTAAAAGAAGAGAAACTGAACTTGTTTTCTATGCCCAGCTAAATACCTCTAGAATGAAGCTGTTGTTAATATCCTGATATCAAAAAAAAACACTTTTTAACAAAAACTTCTGCCCTTAACCATGTACAAACTTAAAACACCTTCTTACCCATTATAAAAATTTTAAAAGTTAGGTGCAGTGGTGCATGCCTATAACCCTAGAACTTGAGAGGCTGAGACAGGAGGATCGCAGGTACAAGGACAGCCTCAGCAACTTAGCAAAACCCTGTTTCAAAGTAAAAAGGGCTGGGTGTGTAGCTTGGAGGTAAAATGCCCTGGGGTTCAGTCCCCAGCACAAATAAATAAACAAGTATGTTGATATTCTGTCTTTGAAAAGTGATCATTTTTATATAGGAAATACAGTAATTATGTTATCCAAAATATGATATTCTCTAGCTACATTAGCAGTATTTATTTTGAAATAGTTACACCTGATGTAATGGTCTACTTTTGTTCAACAGTCTAGAGAGACACATGCCATTTATTCATCTGTCCTTAAAATGCACTTGTGAAAAAATTGGAGACCAGAAAAATCACCATTATTTGACAAGAAGAAATCATAGCAGAGAGATTTGCTGACTTAGCCAAAAGTCATAGCCGCAAAAAAGTAGAATAGAAGAGCCTTAGGAACCTTGGAGAGACCCTGCTGAAAGAAATCAGTCTAGCAGCCAGTTTCATTTCCTTCTGGTGGAAAAATACATATGATAAGTGCAAGTACATGTTTTTATAATATCTAAATGCTTTGTAATGATTCATAATGTTCTTCTGTTTCACACTTTTGTTTTTTTCATCAGTTCAAGTAAATTCCATCCTAACAAACCCTTTTCATAAAACAATATGGACATCTTGTATTTGCATAGCACTCTGTATATATATATTTTTTACTTCCAGTACTGGGGATCAAACCCAGGACTTAACGCATGCCAGGCAAGCACTCTACTACTGAGCTACTTCCCCATCTCTACTTATTTTTTGAGACAGAGTCTCGCTAGGTTTCCCAGGCTGGCCTTAAACTTGTGATCCTCCTGCCTCAACCTCTCAGATAGCTGGGATTACAGGTGTGCACCACCACACCTAGCTCATTTTATGTATATATGTTTTTGTTTTGTTTTGCTTTTGTTTTGTGTGGTGCTGAGGCTTGAACCC
Organism: Glis glis; assembly: GCA_004027185.1. NCBI lineage: Eukaryota > Metazoa > Chordata > Mammalia > Rodentia > Gliridae > Glis > Glis glis. Next base: position 15,827 of record PVJS01034134.1, on the reverse strand, counting down.
AGGGGCATTCTACGTCTGACCTACACCCCCAGCCCTATTTTATTTTTTATTTTGAAACAGGGTCTCACTAAGTTGCAGAGAGCCTCACTAGGTGGCTGCGGCTGTCCTGGAGCCTGGGATCCTCCTGTCTCAGCCTCTCAAGTACTGGGATTGCAGGAGTACGCCACCACACCTGACTCACTTTATATTTTCAAAAAGAGTTTTACGTACTGGATTTCATGTTATCCTCAAAGCTATTTTTAATTATTTCCTTTTAAAGTCATGGAAATACCGTACCATAAAGATACAGAGGTGACAAATACTGTCTCATTGAAACAATAACATTCATTATAAATATTCTTGTATCCATTGGCACTATCACCATTTAAAAATACTTGTTAAATTTGTAGCTAGCTTTGAAGCAAACTAAAGTTGTTTTTAAAGAGTTATCCTTTGTGATTCCTTTGGGAGGAAGAGTACTATCTGCATTACTTAAAACTCAGTTTGAAAATAATTAAAGGTGACTTTGAACTTGCCGTGGGTTAAATGACTGGAATCAGGTAATCAGCACTTTCTGGAGCCCTTTTGCATTTCCCTAGAGTCCTCTGAGCCCTGCATCTTGTGATTCTCTTCCAACACCAACTTCGATGTTTGTTTCTCAGCTGAGTGTAGGTAAATAAGACAGATTATAACCTTCCACGTTGTTCCCGGTATTTGTAAGCTCAGCTTTCCCTCTGCTGCAGTGAGTACTGGAGCTGGAGTCCAGAGAAGCCTGCACAGAGGAGGTCAGTGCAGAAGTGGGAGCTGTTAATCTCTCTGCTGCTCTGATATCCGACAGCTGGTCTGTCGTGGGCCTGCTGCCAGCAGTGTCTTTACAGGCTTTGTGGCAGAGATTATTTAAAGGAGATTAATCCCCCTAAACCCCTTATATTTTAATTATTTCTGTATGTATTTATAAAACCTGCAGTCTGCTAGTTTCAGGACACAACTGTCCAAGCCCTCGTCTTTAACCTGGATTCCATAATCAGACAAGTATACTTCTGTTGCCACAAAAGATACACTATGGATTTAATTTTCCTTCTTATTAAAATTGTTTTTGTTTGGGTTTTTGTTTTCTACATGGTACTACGAACGTTACTGTTTTTGAAAAGGATAACCCAAGTTATTGTGATTTAAGAGTATCTGCTAAAATGCTATTTTTATTTACATGATGGGAATCTGAAGTTGTAGATAGGTAGAATTTGAAAACTTCTGGGTATTATTAAAAACAATATGCCTTTCAGAGTATTATTTTTTAAAGAGTTGTTAGTAGACATGCCTGCCATGCTTTCCAGCATAGCTAGGTAATTTTATGCCTCTGCAGGGCATCCAGAACAAAGATTTCTGTGTGCCCAGTTTGTTATTGAGGGCTATAATTTTTTCTCCGATTGTAGAAGTTCACACAGTCTGAAGGAACAAAGAGTCCCGGGAGCTGGCACCAGGAAGTGCTTGAGCTGTGGGGAAGCAGTTTGCTTCTTCATGCATTCTATCGCCCCTTCCTTCAGGAACTGAGAAAAGGAACACTTGGGGAGCATCCTCCTGAAGGTCTTCCAGCTTCTAAAGAACCTCACACAGATTCACAAATGGGAGATACTACCCCCCAGGAGGGGCACTGGAAGGAACTGTAGATACATAAAAGAAATGCGTCTTTCTGTTTACTCAGAGAAGGTGGGTTCCAGTAGAGGGAGTGGGAGGGAAGACTAATTTTTTTTCTGAAAAAATTTTCAGAAAAAAACTTATTATAACCAAATAAGTTTGGGAATCTCTGCATTTGATAGGACCTGTCATGATTCAGAATGTGTTATATAGAAGATATGTGTATCTTATAAGCATTTGTTTTAGATAATTTTATTTTGGTATGAAGTTATCTTTTTTAGTTACTAAGACTGTTCTCTCTTAGTTGGATTTCTTCATACTTAACTGAATGAACATTGGCAACATATTTAAGGCAAGTATGAGGAAGAATCTCGGTTAGCTAGAATATTAGTAGCTAATCTTTTTCATCCAAATTCAACAATAACTTTTTCTTGTGCTAAGTAGGAATTAGGCATCAATATCTCAAAACTTGCCATTTTTTTACTTATTCCATTTGAATAGACAATTTAAGTCCTAATTCTGCAGTTTGGCTTACTATATTATTATGGGCAAGTTATTTATGTTGAATTTGAGGGTCCTAATTCATAAGATGGAACTACTAATACCCTCCTTAAGTCAGAATGTAGGTTTTAAATAAATTGGTGCATAAAAAAGTGTTCTGTAAAAAAAAAAGTGTTCTGTAAAATGATATACAAATGTAAATTTTTATTTTCTTTAAAAAAAAAGGCATGTCTGAATCAAGAAAAGATCTATGGGAGATTAGGTAGTATAATTAAAGATCTTTTATACCAACCAGGTATGATGGCACATGCCTGTAATCTCAGTACTTGAGAGGCTGAAACAAGAGGATTTGCAGGTTAGACGCCAGCCTCAGCAACTTAGTGAGGGCCTCAGCAACTTAGTGAGACCCTGTTTCAAAATTAAACAAATAAACAAAAACTAAAAGAGGGCTGAGTGTGTAAAGTGGAGGTAGAACACACTGGGTTCAATCCCCAGAACCACACAAAAAAAGATCTTTTATACCACCCATATTTTGTGAATGGTTATCAAATTGGCGTTAGTTGAGCTTTTTCCATGTCTATTTCCAAACAATATAATCTTTTCTACCCTATACTTGTTAGTTTTTTAAAATATATTTTAGGTAATGTCTGTTATAAAAGCATAACCATAAGGAATTAGATTATAATCTAATATTATAATGCCTAATGTAAATACTCTGTGTTCCTTATACAATATATTCTTATATTTGAACTAGTCTAAACTTTCTGTATATGCAGTGTTAATTTTTAAAATCATAAGAATATGCCAAATTCTAATCAAAGCTAGAAAAATCTGTAGTTAGAAATTCTTATCTGACATGAAGACAACTGGAATACACATCAAAGTTTTAAATAGAAGGGTGTCATATTTGGGAAGATGCTTGCCAAAGGGACAAGAGACCAGATAAATTATTAGGGAGACCCTTGTAGGAGCGAGTGGATTAGGTTAAAGCCTAGATAGAGTCTGTTACTGTGGACCAAGAAGGAAAGAGTACAGTACAGAAGGAGAATTCAGTCATTCCCACTTGATGAAAGACAGACAGTGTAAGAAATAAAGGAGGTAGACTGAATATGACTTCAAAACTCTGGATGAAACGTAGAAAAATAATGAGTTCTGGTTTTGACATAGATTGAGATCCTTGAAGAAATGTCCTAAAGAAAAAGAAAAGTCAGTGTGTCACTGAGAGGAGCGCCCTAAGGAGATCCCCAAAGGGGAAATGGACCTTGATTCGGGCCATGGAGGTTTTTGAAATCCTCACAGAAAGGAATTTCAGGATGTGTCACAGTGAGACACAGGCTGATTTTATTGAGAGAAGGAAAGAAGGGCACACTGAGGGACGGGGAGAGTGCAGGTGTGGAGAGCAACTCGCTAGCACCTTAGCCAGGCAGATTTATACTTGTGCAGTCTAGCATAGGGACATGACCTAGGAGGATGTGTTTAGTTCTCCTTTGTCTTGGAGACTGAGTACATTAATTATTACCTCCTGGGGGCTGTTTTCTTCTTCCTTCTTGATGAAAAATATCTAATAATCTCCCCATCAGGGTGCTTTGTTGTTTTGTGAACTTAAAAACATTGAGTGTTTGAGCAGAGGTGTGGCACACAGTTGAAGAATCAGATGACCTACAGATAAGGTCTAATAATTGATTTAATTGTGGTGTTTGTGATCAGAGTATGTGAAAGTGAACTTTGAGTCTGGACTTTTAATCATGTCCACTCTTGTTTTGTCCCTTATGTCTCCCTCCTACCAATCCTTATGTCTTCTATCCTATCTCAAGTACAGGACATTCATGCACATAGAGATGCTTTCCTGAAAGAACAGTGACAGACTCTAAGAGAAGACTGAATCTCAGTTTTAACCCAGAAGAATCTCCATAGAAACCTGAGGACATACAGAGAAACCCACTATGTCCCGTTAGTGTTTAAGAGCATAAGCTCTGGAGCCAGAGACCTAGTTCAAGCTCTCACTGCCCCTTGCAAGTCATGTGACCTTGGACAGGTTACTTAACCAGACCGAGCTTTAGTTTCTTCATTTGTGAAGCAAGATAATTTAATACCTACTTAATTAGTTTGTGGATCGGATTAAGTAAAAGAACACGTGTAAATTGCCTAGAGCAGTAAACAGTATTAGCCATCATGGTTTTTACTCACGACTTATGAAAACCCATTTTTTCTGTTACATTGGCAAGTAGTATACAGAATGCAAAAAGGTGTACAAAATAAATTATGACATCTTTGCTTTACAACCATAGAAGATATTACATGTCTTTATTATGGAATTCTAACTCATAGGTGACTTGGATAAGATGTTTTGTTCTTATTTTTAAAAACTATATCAGAAATTAGATCTTGTAATTTGGTTCTTAGTACAGCCATACACAAAGTTATTAAATTATAGAAGAATTGGGAGTAGAGAAATAAACTAAAGCTAACATTTATTGAGAATAGTCCCCTTAATACAGTCATTCCTCTTAATAAAAATCTATCACTTATGACAGAAAAAAATAATTCAAAATAATTTTATCTTTGTATGGGTTTTGTTACTTTGCTTTCCCCCAAAAAACCAGCTCATTTAACATTTCTTTAGGAACTCAGGAAAGAAATTAGGCAGCAAAACCAATGTGGACAGTAAAAAAAAAAAAAAAATGAAGTGAAAATCTTTCCTCATTTTTAAAATTTCCCTAAAAGAGAATGAAAGCTTGTGGACAGTGATAAAACCCCCTTCGATAATATTTCTAAGCAAATAGTTCTGAAAAAAATTACAGTGCTCCCAACTGCAATTGTAGCTTCCAGGTACGTTGAGGGTTAACTCTCTGAGCTGTAGAAGCAGATTGTGTTTTCCTTTTGTGATCTGGGCTGACAAGACATCAGTATTCTATTCATCTGTTGGGAATTAGGCTGTTAATCCAATCAATGACTCTTGAGTGAGCTGTGGCCTACCTCCCCCACTGGGGAACAATCGGATCAAACTGCAGATTGTTTAAGAGCACTGTGCTGTCCTCATGTCAGGTGGAATTCTCAAACGTTCCCTGGTGAATTGGGGATAGGGAAAGCTGTCTTGGCCCATTTATCCTGCTCCTTAAATAACCAGGTATCTGCCTCATCCATACGAAAGCATTTGGCAGTAATGACAACAGGACCGCAATAGAAATCCATTAACTTGAACTCACAAAATGTGGGTGAAAGGAAGGAGCGCTTTCAAACACCCCACAAAGCAACTTATATAAAAGTTTTTCCACTTTATTCATATTTTTTTCTACTCCTTAAACCTTAAATCTTTTAGGGGTGAGGAGGACGCTGGGATTCTCTTTCTTTTTTTCTTTTTCTTTTTGATTGCTTACTGTTTTATGTCATTGAATTTTTTTAACAACCACAAGCTCTTTTTGTTTATTTATCCTACCCTGCATATATTTTCATAAGTCAGCAGGGTACAAATAAATTTTAATATAGATTACGGGAACACTAATTAAATAAAATTTTAATTTTAAAATATCTTTCTCCGAGGAATGCTAATTAAATAAAATTTTAATTTTAAAATATCTCAGTCCGAGCATACATAATTTTGACATCTTTTGCAGCCTAGCAAAATTTGATTTCTAATTACTGATTTAATAGTCCATTAAGTACATTTGGAAATTATTATTGAACTGATTAGATAGATATTCAGAGTTGCAGTTATCTTCTATAAAATGCTGCCACAAATCTTTCCTGTTAACTGGTAAGGTGAGTTGAGCTATCATAGAGAAAAATATCCAAACTGGCAAAGAGGAATTCTCAAGGAAGGTATTTACTATCCTAATCTTAGTGAAGACAAGCTGAAAGAATAATGTCATTTTCAAACTATATTACATAACAGTATTCCATAAGAATTCCCCAAATCTTTAAAATTTATCCATTCATTCTGGAAATACTTAGTTACCACCTGTTATATTCCCAGATTTCTTCTAGGCATTGGAATTACCACAGTGAACAAGACAAAGCCCACATCTAGTGAGGAAAAGATAACAAAAACAAATAAATAAGAGGATACCAGCTAAGTGCTAAGAAATAAAGTGATTGGTTAATCTGAACAGCAGTCAGGTACAACTTTACAAGAAGACAATTTAAGCCAAGACTTTACTGAAGTCATGCCAAGAATCTCTGAAACAGGAATGAGCTTGATGTGCCAAGACCAGGCTGCTTCTAATGTGGATACCATGCTCCAGGCACTGGGTTTCAGGACTGGCAAGGCATCTGCAATTTCTAAGGAACTTATATAAATATCTCCATCCCTAGATGTGCTGATTCCACAGGGCTGAACGGGATGAGCCTGTGTATGAAGTGCTGTGAACAGTATCAAAAGCCCGTCTCTGACTAGTGGAGTTTCTTCCCTTGAGCACAGCCCATACTCACCTACGTCCATCCATATCTTTCCTCCTGGTTTTCCCTTTGCCTGAAATGTTCCCATTATCCTCTTATGCATACGTCTATCCCCCCTTCTCAAATTGAGTCCACTCTTAAAGGCCCCCTCTCAGTAGGAAGCACAGAATACAGCTCATAAAATATTGTTACCAAGAAACTTGAGCCCAAATCTAATAAAACCTATTAAAAACACATGTGATAATGATGGAAATGATATCAAAATAAATTGACAAATCTAGACTCAGGCATTCTGCAGAAAAACTCGGTGGTATTTTTTTTTTAAGGTGGAGGGTCAGCTATAGGTGGGAAATTACTTAAGAGACCTGATACCAAATGTTGCATGTACCTTACTTGGATCCTCATTCCTACAAATCAACTATAAATTTTTAAAAAAATTTAAAACACAATCAAGAAATTTTGACATTATGGTTATATAAGTAAATTTCCTTATTTATTTAAGTTTCATTCTGAAATATGGGGGGTATATAAAATCCAAAAATTTTTTAAGGTACCTCAGTAAGGAAAAATAAATAAATGAAGCAGATAGCAAAATCTTTATAGCTGTTGAATTTGGAAGATGGTTAAGTAGAAATTCATATTCTCTATTTTTATGTATATGTGAATTATTTATATAAAATATTCAAAGGACATAATTTTTTTTTTGCGGTACCGGGGATTGAACGCAGGGGCGTTCTACCTCCGCGCTACACCCCCAGCCCTATTTTTTTATGCTTTTATTTTTGAAACCGGGTCTCACGAAGTTGCAGAGGGCCTCACTAGGTAGAGAGAGAGAGAGAGAGAGAGAGAGAGAGAGAGAGAGAGGGGAGAGAGGAGAGAGGAGAGAGAGCGTGCGCGCTAAGGTTGGCCGCGAACCAGGATCCTCCGGTCTCCGCCTCCCAAAGTACTGGGATTACAAGCGTGCGCCACCACGCCCAGCTATAATAACTTATTTTTATCTAAAGAGAACATAAATATTTAAAGGCTGAGAAATAGTGTTGTACCAAATAGTGTTGCCTTACCAAACTGATCAAGTAAATGATAATTATTCACAATATAAAAGTGATACTGCTTAAGAAAGAATTTACCAATGATTGTTATAATTCTCCAATGCATTTAGAGTATGACTCGATACCCACTGGAATCTTCAGGAATAATACATCTTTTGTGTAAATGGGGCAAACCTCAACTTCCCTAGGATACCATTTCAGTCTTAAATGGTGTATTCATTGAAGAAAGTCTGCTTAATTATTAGAATTTCTCTAACACAGAGTATTCACATTTTTGCAGAAGTACTGTTTACTAGCCCCTAATACAATGAAGTTTAAAGCTACTTTTACTTTGAATGTTTAGTAGAACAGGGAAAAGGTGTGTGTGTGTATATGTGTGTGCCCGTGTAAGGTGGATATCATTCTGACTTCTATTAAAAAAAAAATGGCTGAGACTGGAGGATCCGGGTTCACAGCCAGCCTCAGCTACTTACTGAGGCCTCTGCAACTCACTGAGACCCTGTTTCCAAATAAAGAATAAAAAATAGGGCTGGGGGTGTAGCTAGGAGGTAGAATGCCCCTGGGTTCAATCCCCAGTACCAAAAAAAAAAAAAAAACTTTGGCCTGTTATGGGATCCAGAAACACAATAGCTGTACAGTTTAATATAAATATTTTAAGTGGAATTATACATATATTATTACATTTATAAGTAAGTCACTAGTGCTCAGTAATCCAGTTTTATTACTCTGTGTGTGTGTGCGTGTGTGCCTGCCTGCACGCACACACTCACATCGTGCATATGTAGGGGGAATGGGGTAGTGTCATTCTGGTAGAATTAGTAAAGCCCAGGAATGTAATTGTTGTCACAATGCTAGTGATAGTTATCGTTGTTATAATGACTTATTTCTTGCTAAAGAACCTTCTCTCCTGCCGGGTGTGGTGGTGCATGCCTATAATCCCAGTACTTAGGAGACTGAGATGGGAGGATTGCAGGTTTGAGGCCAGCCTCAGCAACTTAGCAAGGTCCTCAGCAACTTAGTGTGACCCTGTTTCAAAGTAAAAAATAAAATAGGGCTGGGGGTATAGCTCAGAAATAGAATGCCCTTGGGTTCAATCCCCAGTACCTGCAAAAAAAGAAAGAAAGAAAGAAGAAAGAAAAAGAAAGAAAGAAAGAAAGAAAGAGAAAGAAAGAGGAAGGAAGGAAGGAAGGAAGGAAGGAAGGAAGGAAGGAAGGAAGAAATTTCAAGGGAGGGAGGGAGGGAGGGAGGGAGGGAGGGAGG
>PVJS01034133.1:0-21748 GCA_004027185.1 Glis glis | reverse complement strand
AGGAAGGAAGGAAGGAAGGAAGGAAGGAAGGAAGGAGAAAGAAAGAAAGAAAGAAAGAACCACAAATCACGATCAAAATCAGCTACCTGCTCTCCCTATCTCCCACCAAAATACTTTCTTCCTCTTCAGCCTGCTGAGTCCTCTGCCAGTCCTCACAAGAAGAAAGGCTATTCGATTTTACTTAACAATAACTTTTTAAATCGAAATGAAAATATTTTTAATCTAAGTCAATTTGAAATACCTTAAATCTTTTCACAGGTTGTGATATAGAATAATGTGCAAACAGAATGTGTTGGGAAAACATACTAAAAATAAACCAGCACACCGCCTAACCAGGCAGTCTGCCCTTGATGGGCTGAGGAGGTATGTGGAAGCCACTAGGTATCGTGAGCCCCTCCGAGCAGGGATCCCTGGCCAGAAAGAGCTTCCAACAGTAGTAATTCCAGCCAAAGTGATGATGCTTCTCCACTCTCTTGCACAAAACACCCTCTAGCCACCACTTGTCCTGTATTTTTCACAAATGGAGCTCCTGGCCCCTTTTAGCTCTGTCTCCTGTGATCTAAGAAAAGAGTTGGACTGGATAAGCTAACAGGCCCTTGAGCTCTGAGGGATGAAAACTGAGTGAAATGAGAACTGAAATTCTGGAGTCGCTGGGAGAAGTTCTATCATGGGTTATTTCCTAACCAGAAAGTTATTTTACTATTTGTTAAGTGTGTAACAGATTTGCAAGGGAGGAGGAGCCTGGCTTCCTTTGAGGATGGTCCCCCCCCCCCCCGCGGTGCCCAGCTCTCTGGAAGAGAATGTTCCTGACCTTGGGACTTAGGATACAACTGCTTTGGTCCTGGTTAGGGATTCACAGCCCAAGTTCTGGTCAGGATGTACCCATGTGAAATTTAAAACTGCTGTTAGGGAAAAAAGAATAGAGACTATGTGCCTTTACTTTCTGGTCGGGTCCCAGAGTGTCAGTGGGAGGTGGAAAGGACCTCCGTCAGTTGTGCTCCGGTTCCCTTCAGGAGATTGCCACACACTCCTCGGATTTGCTCTCTGGTTTCTTGTGGGTAGTTTGAACATGTTTAGGCTGGAAATCTTTCAGCTGCCGTTGATGAGCTTATTGTGGGCTTTGTTGTGGAACCTGACTTTAGTGTCAGTCGGGGCTTTTTGGTGAGGCCCCTCAGGAGAGTTTCTGTTGCTTTTAACAACGGATATGTTTTTATCTTATGAGCAGAATGGTTACCTGGTAAACACTCCCCCCACCCCACCCTTTCTGCTTGCATTGCTAGGGGACCCAGAGCCCAGCTGGTATCCTGTTCTACCCATGTGGGACCTTATAACTGGGGTTTCTGAGAGCAATCTTTACTCTTGTCCTTATTTTTACTATTCTACCTTATTTTTCTTCTCCTTACCCAGATTTCCTATCCTGGTTGTTGTTGTCATCATTGTTGTTGGTTTTGTTTATTTGTTTGTTTCATTAGTTTTTGGTGCTGGATTGAATCCAGGGGCATTCTACCTCTGAGCTACACCCCCAACCACCCCCTCCCTTATAAATATTTTACCCTGAGACAGGATCTCGCTAGGTTGCTGAGGCTAACCTCGAACCCAGGATCCTCCCAAGTACTGGGATTACAGGCATGCGCCACCACGCCTGGCCTCCTATCCTGTTTTGAAATTGATTTCTTTGCAGGAGCACTTAAGTGGTGTTTCTGGTCCAACCCAACAAGAATCCCCAGGAGGTGTCTGAAAGCCACCCCCAACCTCTAAAGTGAGGTATGAATTACAAAAAGGTGCCCCTTCCTCCAGGCAGACGGCCATCTATGTTGCCCAGGCCAGCCTCACACTCACAATCCTCCTGCCTCAGCCTCTACAGTAGTTGGGATTATAGGTATCTGCCATCATACCAGGCTTCATATCTAAAGTCTTCATGCCCTAGTCCATCTTCAAGCTTCTCCATCACAAGACTTCCTTAGTTCAATAAATGCCACTAGCCGGGCGTGGTGGTGCATGCTTGTAATCCCAGTACTTGGGAGGCTGACACCAGAGGATCCGGGTTCGTGGCCAGCCTCAGCTACTTAGTGAGGCCCTCCGCAACTTCATGAGACACGATTTCAAAATAAAGAATAAAAAATAGGGCCGGGGGTGTAGCTTGGAGGTAAAACGCCCCTGAGTTCAATCCCCGGTACTGCAAAATAAATAAATAAATAAATGCCACTAGCATCTTACTGAAACTAAGAGCTCTCCTTGACTTTGGGTCATCTCAAAACCTTATTTGGAATTAGGTGATAAGATAAACATAATTAATAATGGTAGTGGATTCATTGAGGTTTTACTCTGTAAATACTATTTTGGGACATACTTCTGAACACTGTACACCAGAATTCCTCATTTCTATGAGGACATAGCTTGGGAAGTATCCCAAAGTGTGTTAATTCTCCTGTCTTGATTAGTTGATACTTCTGATTTCTTAATTAGTAACCGTATGACTCCTGTGGCCTTTGGGGTAGTCTAATGCCTTTTGTGTGACATTTGTGACTCTTCCAGTGACCTAGCTCTTATCTTTGTGTTTCATCTCATCTCCTGCCTCTCCCTGAAGGTGTTCTAATCACATCATACTCCTCAGAAATCCCTCTCCAGTGTTAGAGCAAGACTGAATGTGTTTATAAATGCTGATCTCTCTGCCTGCCATGAAGATCCACTACAGAATCAACTTCAGGGTTAAGCCTTTTCAAAAAGGTTGAGCTGACCCAAAACACCATTTTGAGGGGTCAAAAATGTCACGTATGAGCCGGGCGTGGTGGCGCACGCTTGTAATCCCAGTACTTTGGGAGGCGGAGACTGGAGGATCCGGGTTCGCGGCCAGCCTCAGCTTTCTCTCTCTCTCTCTCTCTGTCTCTCTTTCTCTCTACTTAGTGAGGCCCTCTGCAACTTCGTGAGACCCGGTTTCAAAATAAAGTATATAAAAAAAATAGGGCCGGGGGTGTAGCACGGAGGTAGAACGCCCCTGGGTTCAATCCCCAGTACCGCAAAAAAAAAAAATGTCACGTATTGGCCTTTTCATATTGCTAGTAATTTGCCACCAATTACAGAACTGTGCCACACATGATGATGACAGGTACCACCTGCTGAGTTGTCACTCTGCTCTGTACTCCACATTCCCTGTCTTATTTACCTCCCACCACAAACCCACAAGTTAGGTGTAAGTACTCCCACTTAGAAGACAGGGATTCTGAGGGGTAGAAAGGGTCTTTCTAGAAGGTCAGTAACAATGGTGGAACTGGGTTTTGACTCCAAAGGCAGAGGTGATACCACGCCCTTGTCTCTGTCTTGCTCATTGCTTATCCGCAGTGCCTAGCAGAAGCCTGGGATTCAGTTGGAATACATTTGGTAATTCTTCATCTGCCAAAATAACCCAAACAAATTGAAGGCTAGTCTTGTTCATATCCCCCAGGACTCTAAATTCTGCCACTTTATGGTGGCCCAGTATCTTGACATTGGATTTCCCTTGATGAATGTTGCTGTTGCCCCTGGAATTTAGAAAAGGTAAATTTTGATGGGCAAAACTGAGAAGTGCCCCTAAAATATTAATACTGTAACTTCTATTTATTTGTTTTAAAGTAACTGTCTTGATCCATGTTTGCCAAATGGGTTCCTGCTTGCCAGCGTCACCAAGACCTAGGAAGACAGGTTCTTTAGATCGGGGGAAGAACGAGTAGACTCTTGGAAGCATGGGGCCAGGTCTCTGTAATGCAGAGGGCACAGACCCCCGTGGTCCATTTCCTGAACACTCTTTTTCTCTCATTGACTTAGACTTTTCTTGATATACCTGGACACAGTGGTATTCAATACTCAAGACCAGGAATCCCTTGGTCTGTAGAGCACTGCAGCTATGGTGATCTGTTTGGCTAATATTTCTTCTTGACTAAAATGTTGATTATGTAATAGTTTTCACTGAGTTTCTTGTGTCAAAGCCCATAGCACGGGTTCTCAAATTGTTTTGTGCATCAGAATCACCTAGAGGGCTTGTCAAAACACAGATCTCTGGGCCTGACGTATGTATGTATGAATGTATATTTTTTGTGATGCTGGGGATTGAACTCAGGGGCCCTCTACCCATGAGCTACATTTCCAGCCTTTTAAATTTTATTTCCAGACAGAGTCTTGCTAAGTTGCCCGGTCTGGCCTCAAAGTTGTAATCTTCCTGCCCCAACCTCCTGAGTAGCTGGGGTTACAGGAATGTGCCACCATGCCCAGCTTGGCCTGATTTTTGTCCTTATATTAGATAACAGGCAATGGTTTTTGTTGTATGGAAGGAGACCGACCGGGGGCCGAGCCTGTGCATCCTTCTTTCTAGAAGCTTTTTTCCAAGATCCTAGGGAAACTTTATTCTGTATGATCTTCAGGACATCAGTGTCATTTATTTTCAAAACTTTTACAGGAAATTGCTTTATTAAATTGATCTGTCTTTCAATATAAAAAATACAAAATGAAACATCCCATAACATTGTGAGAAATATGGATATTAGAACCAGGATGCAAAAGGGTGATTTCTCATTTTCCTTTGTTTAGAGGCTCAAAGGTATTTGCATTTCTATGAGGTTCAAGGTGATGTGAGTCATGAAGAATCAACATTTCTTTTTAATAGGAATCCTTCGTGTTTGAACCCAACTGCCTCTTCAAAGTGGACGAATTTGGCTTCTTTCTGACCTGGAAAAGTGAAGGCAAGGTATGGTACAAAAACAGCAAGAGGTTCTTCCTGCCTTCTGGCTTACACCATTTGTTTTCTCAACAGGTACACTAAATGCCTCTTGAGGGCATGCACCTACACTTATTCATTCATTCAAGATTTTTTTTGTGTGTGTGTATGTGATACTTGGAATTGAACCCAGAGGCATTCTACCTTGAGCTACATCCCCAGACCGATTTTATTTCTTATTTAGAAACAGGGTCTCACTAGGTTGCTGAGAGCCTCACTAAATTGCTGAAGCTGTCCTTGAACCTGTTACCCTCCAGTTTCAGCCTCCCAAATACTAGGATGACAAGTGTGTGCCACCACACCTGGCTTCAAGATTTTTAAACACCTGCTTTCATGTGTCAGGGATTGGGGATTCAGTGGGGATCAAGGATAGTATCCTGACCCTCACAAATTGTAATGTAGGAGCAATCAGATATTAAAAAGCAAAAGTTACAAGTCATTGCGTGTTGTGAAAGAGAAGTTTAGATTATTATAAGAGCTTACAACTAGCAGGTCTGATTTAATCTTGGGAGATAGGAAGATTTCCCAGAAAAAGATGTTCAAGTTGAAATCTAATATGGTTTCTTAAGAACATTAAAAGGCCCACTGTGGATTCTGTATCATCATTATAAACCAATAGGAAAAACATTAAAAGGGTGTTCATCTCAGTGTACCCCGGGACTTAATTTGATACATGGCATGATGTTTATTTATTTATTTATTTAGTTAGTTAATTATTATTTTTACGGTACTAGGGATAGAACCCAGGGGCACTCTCACTGAGCTACATCCCAATCCCTTTTAAATTTTTTTTTTATTTTGGACAGGGTATCACTAAGTTTCTGAGGCTGGCCTTAACCTTTAATCCTCCTACCTCGGCCTCTTGAGTAACTGGGATTACAGACCTAGGCCAGTGCACCTGACACAATGTACACATGAACATGTGAGCCAAGTTTAAGAAAAGTAGAATTGGAGTTATCTAAAGTTAGCTTATGCCTACTTAATATTTAGTGTAGATAGATATTTAATAATATACAGACATTATTAGCAATATCATATGTATGAGAGGAACAGTGTTTTATAAACATTTTATAAATAATTATTCAGATTGCATTTGTATACCATATTTGAAGTAGAAGGTGTGGGATATTGATTGTTTGACCATCACTCCCTCTTCTATCTTACCCTAATCAACATTGGCTTCTCATCAGAGATGTTTGCTAAGCACTTTGTGCCATAAGTCTGGTCGGATTTAAGCTCACTACTGCCTTGTATTCTCTCTCTACAGGAAGGACAAGTGCTAGAATGTTCCCTCATCAACAGCATTCGGCTGGGAGCCATACCAAAGGTACGTGTGACCGGTGTTTGCGATTTTTTAATAGCTTTATGGAGACTGTAAAGGCTCTCCTGAATGTGATTTAACTTGCTACTGCTCCAAAATCATCAGCTGGTAATTAAGAACGGACACGTTAGAAATTTCTCATCCATCACTAGTGGGTGATTTTTATTGTATTATCCTTAGTTACACTAGAAATGTTTCCAACCCTTGGAAACCCTTGTATGCTACAGCATCAAAGAAGCAGTTCTCTTAACTTGACTTTTAGAAGCCCCTCCCCTTTTTTAGCAAATAGTGATACCCTTTTTCATCTGGGGTTGATGCAGAAATTTAAATGGCTGGATGGTTTCATATTCATGCACCTGTGCACTTAGACCCTGGCTCACCTACATATCTCTCAGAGGCATTTTTTCCCTCTCAGCGGCAAGCAAAAAACACCAAGCAGGACACAGAAGTCAGTCTTCTTTACGGTGATTGATGTGTTTGAATAAGAAGCTATTTGCATAGTGGTGTTAGGAATTTAAAAGATGTTTCTTTATAGAATATTCTGGCACAGTGTTATTCCCTTTTCCATAACAGCCCTGCAGGTTTTTAGCAAAACAAAATCACATTGCTTACTTTGTTTTTGTTTTGTTGTTTTAAAGCTGTCCTCTTTTGTGTTAGTTAAATTTTCTGTGTAACTATATGTTGGCATATCCTCCTGAGTTCTTTGGGAGAACAAAGACACTATTTTATTTAAAAATTAGGGTAAACTTTCACAACTATTTTTCCAGTGGAGAATGCCATGACTTGTAGAGATGAAAATATTCACTCTTTGTATCCAGGCTACTTGAAAGACTTAGTCTCGTTTTTCAGAATAAATTATGGTGGCTGGTGGGGGCAACGCCATGTTTATTTATGGGAAATGTTTGTGACAGTCTTCTGGTGA
This sequence comes from Glis glis, assembly GCA_004027185.1. Lineage (NCBI taxonomy): Eukaryota > Metazoa > Chordata > Mammalia > Rodentia > Gliridae > Glis > Glis glis. The sequence goes on along the minus strand of PVJS01034133.1, from coordinate 14,758 downwards.
GAGCCCCCTTGGATCTTTGTGGACAAGAGAAGACCCCAGTCATAGTCTTTTCTATTTAATAATGGCAGCCAAAAATCTAAACAAAGACCTTCACACTTACTTTTCTAAATCAAACATTCTAAATCATCACTTTCTTATCAAGGGATTTCAGTTAACATGTATGGTAGAAATTTCACCTCTACAGGTTTTAGAATAGTATCTGGGCATGTTAGATTGGGGAAAAAAAAAGAAAAAAAATTTGCCCTTATGTATATTTTTGTCAAGTGTGCTTTCTTTTTATCATGTGTTCCCTCCATGGTCTGTGATCTAACGTGTTTTTCTGTTTTATCTACCTCTTTATAGGATCCCAAAATTCTAGCTGCTCTTGAAGCTGTCGGAAAATCAGAAAATGACCTGGAAGGGCGGATAGTTTGTGTCTGCAGTGGTACAGATCTGGTGAACATTAGTTTCACTTACATGGTGGCTGAAAACCCAGAAGTAACTAAGGTAGCCTCAAAACATCCTCCCTTCCTTCCCCCCTTGTGCATATATGCTGCGTGTCATTTTTAATGTATATTTTTATTCTATATTTTTAGATCATCTAATCATTTATATTTCTAGAAATTTCCATTGAGTTGCTGGAATGTTCATGTAGAAAATGTAGTAAGTGCAATGCCCATTTTAGTATGTCCCGTATACAAGCCAACAACCCAAATACCTGCTATAATATGTAGAAAAAACAAGCCCAGGACTCCTCAAATTTGAATGTCCCCAGCAATCCCCTGAAATCTGATTAAAATGCAGATTCTGCCTCAATAAGTCTGAGGTGAGAACGAAAGTCTCCTTTTCTGACAAGCTCCCAGGTGATATGGATGCTACACACACACACACACACACACACACACACACACACACACACACACAAGAGCCTTTGTTCTGTCTCATAATGGTGGTTCTTTGCTTTTGTGCTATTGTTCCATGTCACCTTGCTTTGGGGAAATAGATTTTGCAGTGCCTTCAAGTTAGTTTTTATTGCTCTGCTCAGATCAACACCTGGTTTAAATGGGTCCTTTAGCCTTGATCTGGACAGTGTTCCTGCTTCTTCTAGTTCCAGCCTACATACTTGGGAACAAAGGTCTTTTGAGTTGCTATTTGCTTTAGCAACATCCAATTCGGGAAATCCACGTTGGCTACCCACAAAGAGAAAGACTTGCTAATCACATACAGGTATCTAGTCATCTGAAATTCTGCAAAAGGACAGTTTTGTACACTTCTGTTTCCTGGCTTTTGTCAACTTGTATTGTCAGTTCATATTAGAAGGAACAGTGTGACAGCCTGAGCTCCAGAATCCAGGCATGGGGGCTAGATTGCCTGGTACAAAGCCTTGCTTTTCCGCTTACCAACTGTGTGATGTAGACATACAATTTATTTCTCTGTGCCTCATTTTCTTCTTCTGTAAAATGAGAATTGTACAAAAAAATCAGCTTTTAGGATTATTGTGAGGGTTATATGAGTTATTGCATAGAAAGTGCTTATTGTACAGTCTTTGGTAGAGTGCCCTTGAGTTCTATCTGGAGTACTGCAAGGAGAGAGAGAGAGAGAGAGAGAGAGAGAGAGGGAGAGGGAGGGAGGGAGGGAGGGAGAGAGAGGAGAGAGGAGAGAGGTGGAGAGGAGAGAAAGAAAGAAATTAATTTAAGAGTGAGAGCTAGCTAACCAGTTAATATATGGACTATAAAATAATTTTGTACTGTATTTTCAATTCAAATTCAACACTATTTAACCCTACCTTTAATAAAGAAAATAAGTATTTCAGCTTCCTAGAACTATTACTTAGAAATTTATATTTCATTAATAGTATAATATATAAATCTTTTGGTTCATCAAACACTTGGAAAAGATATTGAGCACTAAATTTTTCCTAAATACATGTAGGGAAATTTCTTTAAATTTCACTGTTTTTCACTAAATATACATGTACATGAATAATCATGCCTACTTTCTGATTTCAAAGCTTAAAATAATTGCATTAATCCAGATTGTGATATTTACTGTCCTTGGTATTGACATCATGCTCCCCATCACATTTTATTCCTAATCTTCTATATGTGTTACTGTCCCTAAGAGAACACACATAGAAAGCCATCAAAGTGGGATGATTTTTATGGAATACACATGGATGTAATTACCTTAGTCAAAACAATGGCAGAATTCATAAAGCAAATCAGATCCATGAGAAATATAGAGACCTCCCAGTGTGTCTGGCAAGGTTTTTGACTCGACTAATTGTCATACTCAAATGTAAGTACAGGTTAGGAGCCTAGAATCGTGGGCCAGGGGATCGGCTAATAGCCCTTTTAGACCATATAATGGGGAGTCAGATTCCTGGTCAGTTTATCACAAAGGTTGGTTAGAGCAAGTAATCACTTTTTAAATCAATATGTACATACCTTAAACACTTGAAATTGAAGCATATATATATATATATATATATATATATATATATATGATTCAGTTGTTGGCTAATCTTTTAATGTTAGGGCTGAAGACTTTAAGTATAGTCTGTTAATAGTGGTTTATGTGTTATTTTATTTATTTGTTTGTCCATTTATTTATTTTTGGTCTACACCTCACCCCCACTGTCTTGTATCAGATATCCAGTTTGTTTTTTTAAAAGTATAACTGAGACTTTTATTTTGGGGGGGGGCACTGGGGTTTGAACCCAGGGGCATTCTAACTCTGAGCTACACCCCCAGCCCAATTTTATTTTTATTTTGAAACAAGGTCTCACTAGGTTGATGAGAGTCTCACTACTTGCTGAGGCTGTCCACGAACCTGTGATCCTCCTATCTCAGCCCCCCAAGTACTGGGATTACAAGCATGCGCCACCACATCCGGCTTAACTGAGACTTTAAAAACACACATGAGCTGGACACAGCGACACACACCTGTAATCCCAGTACTTGGAAGTCTGAAACAGAAGGATTGTAGGTTTGAGGCCAGCCTCGGCAATTTAGCGAGACTCTCAGCAATTTAGCAAGACCCTGCTTCAAAATAAAAAATAAAATAGGGCTGGGGCTGGGGCTTGGAGGTAGAATGCCCCTGGGTTCCCCAGTGCCACAAAAAAATAAAGAACACACATGGAGCAGAGTGCAACTGAGTGCAAGATCCTACAGTGATCTGACTTCTTTCCCTAATCCTTGAGTTGTCTTGTCCACACAGGGTTTGAGAATATTTTCTTTTTTTAGAAACTTGCCTTTAAAGATGTCTTTCCAAAATATTCATCTGGAGAAACAACAATCTTCTTTGTTTTCACTAGAATATTTCATTGGTTTGTGTAATTTTTTAAATACAACTGACACGAACAGATTTGGAGACAAACATAAGTAACTGGTGGTGCACAGGCAGGTTGAGGACACAGGACACTGGCAAGTGGCTTCCAGGCCGAGAGTCGGGCACTCCTGGGTGGCAATGTGCCCTGCTTGTCCTGTGATCTTCTGATGAGGCTTAGTTGGGGTAAGGTCAGATAATTTCTAGTATAGCATTTGCTTATGAGTATTTATCCTGTGAGATTCTGGAGCCTACTTTTTTTTTTTCTTGCGGTACTGGGGATTGAACCCAGGGGCATTCTACCTCTGAGTACACCCGCATCCCTATTTTTTTATTCTTTATTTTGAAACAGGATCTCATTAAGTTGCTGAGGACCTTGCTAAGTAGCTGTGGCTGGCCGCAAACCCAGATCCTCCGGTCTCAGCCTCCCAAGTACTGGGATTACAAGCATGTACCATCACGCCCGTCTTGGAGCCTATTTAGAAAAAAATACTTTTAATACTTTTATTAGCACATTATAATTATATATTAAAGTGAGATTCAAAGCAATGCATTCATACACGCACACATCACTTGGTGTATTTCCTCTGTATCAGACCCCATCTTTAGCCCTTTCTTAATTCCTGGGCTCTTATTATCTTTGCAAACTGACCTTCTGAAGAATTCCCTTCACCACACTTTAATCCAGGCAAAGGGGCCGTGTCCATCTCATGTGCCCTCCACGGAGGACCAGCTTCTGCCTGGAAGAAGCGTCCTGACTTTGAGCAAGCCATTTACCTTCCTCTTTCTTCCACTTCTCTAAGAGGGTCTCCCATATTTTTTTCTTCTCCTTATTTCAAGGGGTTATTTTAAGAGTCAGTACAATTCTAGATGAAATCTGAGTTTCTCAAAGTTGAGATTTCACATCACTCTAAAATACTTTCTAGTCATATGACTTAGAATGATTGTCTTTTTTCAAAGATAAAGGCATTATACACGGGCTTTGTAGCTCAGGTGTATCTTCTTCAGCTGCCCTCTCTGCTTAGAGTAAATAAGCCACTCTACTTAGAAGATTTGCACTCAGTGTCATATACCTCTACTGAATGGTATCTTAAGTCCCAGACCAAACCTTGCTCCCTTCTCTCCTGCTCTTCCCATAGCTGTCTCCATCTCAACAGCTCTGTCATCTCAGCTGCTGAGACCACAGTCACCTCCCTCCTGTGCCCTGTATCAGGCCATCAGCAGATACTGTTCACAGCATGCCTGGCTGCTTCTCAGCACCATCGCTGCATCAGGGTAGAGGCCAAGACCGTTCCTCCCCACCCTTCTGCAGGAGGCCCTAGCTGGTCACGTGGCCTTGCCCTTGGAGTCCCTTCTCAAAATAGTAGATAGAGGGTTTCAAAAATGTAATTCAGATCGCATCCCTTCACTGCTCAGAACCCAAGGCCTCCCGTGCTCGGCAGGTACCACCTCACCTCCCTTCCCTTCCTGCCTTCATCTCCTTCTCCCTTCTTTGCTTCCTTCCAGTCTCAAGGACTTTACATCTGCTGTTCACTCTTTCCCCTGGTACCTCCACAGCTTCTCTCTCCCTCATATCCCCCAGGTCTCCACTGACATGTCCTTAGCAAGGGCTTTCCCCATCTCCCCACCCTTTGGCCTTTCCTTCTTCTTTGTAGCCCTTACCACTATCTACCCACCTTATATTCATGGGTTCATTTATTTTCTTCCTGTGTCCACAAGAGGGAAGTTGTTCTGTTCACTGTTGTATCCCCACCATCTAGAATGATCAGAGCCCCACATTTAGTAAGTTCTCAATAGGGACTTGTTTTCTTGAGATATTTATGTTGATTCAATCAATAAAAGCTAGCCCAGGTGATAAATATGTATAATAGTCCCTTTTTATTCACGGAGGATAGGTTCCAAGACCCCCAGTGGATGCCTGAAACCATGGATAGTACCGAACACTCTAGGTAGTATCTTTTTTCTTATACATACTTATAATAAGGTTTAATTTATAAATTAAACACAGTAAGAGGTCAACAATAACTATAAGAAAAAGAACAGTTATAGCAGTATATTGCAATAAAATCGCCAGCATCACTATCCTTGTGCTTGGGTAAGTTAAGTAAAATAAGGGTTAACATTATTAAGTAAAATAAGGGTTACTAGAACACAGGCATTGCAATATGGTGACAGTTGATCTGGTAACTGAAATGGCTCCTATGTGACTTGATGACTAACGGGAGGGTGGCATATACAATGTGGGTATGTGGGACAAAGGGATGATTCACATCTCCAGGAGGGGTGGCATGGGACAGGATGAGATTTCATCCCTCTATTCAGGAAGTGCAATTTTAAAATGTCTGAATTACTTATTTCTAGAATTTTCCATGTGATATTTTCAGACTGTGGGTCATTGCAGAAAGTGAAATGGTGGATTAGAGGTATCACCACTATATGGCATACACCTCAATTCTGTACAGACCAGTTTAGGAAAAGCTAGGAAAATGATCTTTTGACCAGAAGACTGGGAACATGTGATTCAACGATAGTCTAAAGGGAACAAAAAGACCTGGGTTCCCGGGGTGTTATTTTTAGTTACTTTTCAGGATGTAGCAGGACTGCTGCTGCTGCTAAGAATCCATGACAAGACTGGAGGCTTTGACCCTGGTGACTTGGCCTCTTTCCAATTCAGATCATTATATCCTGCTTACCTAAATCCTTCCTGTCGTTCCGGTTAGAAAATGTAGTTTCATTTCCTCTCCTGAAAAGCCCTCTGTTAAGAAAGATCGCTAACAAATTGCTGCCACTTTTACCAAACCAAGTGTGCCTTTGGTTAATTGGTGTGTCTTGTATGCCATTAGTTTAGAATACTTTAGAATAAAAGCAACCACATGAAGAAGGCATTTCCTTGTTTATTTGTTTTTCCTGAACTGTAATAAAGCTCTTTTTTATTTTTCCCTGAATCATTCCCATGTCTTTACCCATTGCTTTACCATAAACTACACAAATAATTTGATATTAAGCATTATAACAATGATATTGAGTTAGAAAAGCAACTGTAGTTTCTCTTATGAATTTTTTTCCTCTCAGATTAGCGCTAGCTCAGAAGGATTTCAGGCTGTGGCGACTTGAAGGGAGTTCAGATGTCTTTCATTAAGTTACAGCTGGCGCTGCCTTGCAAACTGTACTGTACACAAGATTGAAAGGCAACCCTCATTTAAGATTTCCACAAATAAGTCTCTTATTTTATACCGAGTTGCATTTTCCTTTGATTACAAAAATAAGCTGTTATTATGAGGTTCAAAATGCAAAGATTGGGACTCAGTTTAGACAATTTCCAGACTGCTCATTATACTTTATGCAGGTTGTAAATATTTGGTGAACTCCATAAATTATGCTTTGTGACGAAGTTGCCAAATAAGGTCGTGAATAACTACTATAGAAATTAAAGTATAAAAACATTATGTGTTCTTTTTGTGTACAAAAATGGTAAAGTCTGGTAATGTATGTCAGGTGATAAAATATTATTTTAACAAATTGAGTTGAACATCAAAATTGCTTTGCTGAACTTGAATTATGTTGAACGGAAAGCTTACTTCGATAGTTCCTAGAGAAGGGATTTATTCTTTGTTTTATTGGGGGGAGGATCAAATTCTCTACTTAGTACCTCCTACTGGCTCTGCTAGCATCCTGCAGGCCCAGTCCCCAGCTAGTTGTTCAATTAATATTAAAACACAGTGCTATCCCAAGGATCAGTCCTCAGGCTCAGTACCTGGGGAAATGCAAATTATCAGGCCCCACCCCAGACTAATGTTTCTGAAATTCTGGGGATGAAGCCCAGTAATGTTTTAACAAGCTTCCTGGGTGATTGCGATGATGATAAGGTGAAGTTTGGGACCCATTGGTTCAGGGTACAAATAGACTTAGACCAAAATCACCCTTTTTGGACTCAAACAAGTTTTTATCAAATTGACTACAACACACAGAAAGACCTGTAGACCTGTCTGTTCCACCAGCCTAGCCACTGCTTAGAATTCACTAAGAACAAGAAAGGGCACATTCAAGTGAACCAGTTTCTGTGACTTTAGAAATATGTTTCTTTCAAAATCCCCCATGCGAGAATGCCTTTTCCCTCCCATGGGGCTGTGGATCACAGGGCCTCACGTGTGCCATTGTAGCACTCTACCATGGATCTACACTCCCCTAAAATGCCTTTTCTTGGGGTGCAGTTTTCATTGTGTTATATAGGCTGGTGGTTCTCCGACCACTAGCAGCTCCAGCGACACCTGGAGGTGCAGATTCTTAACTTGTCAGAGATGCAAATTCTCAGGTCCAGCTTCAGCCCGTATCCTATGTGGCCCCCTGAGATTCTGATGCACATTCAAGTAGGGGAACCACTGCCTGGTGGAAAAGCTCAGTCACTAGCATTTGTGTCCTGCCTTCCTTGCGGAAGCCTGGAGGAACTTACATCGGCTTGCTGGTCTGCTCTCCAGACTCACCTGAGCCGTGCCTGCTGAGGCTTAAGCAGCTACATGTAAACCCGAGCGTCCTGCCGATCTTCCATATGCCCGTATACTTACTCACTCAGGTCTCTTAAGTACATTGCTTCACAGTTTTTAGAGGCTCAAAAACTGTGTGTGTGTGTATGTGTATGTGTGTGTGTGCGTGTGTGTGTGTTATTTTTTTTTTTTGTTTCCAAGACTGGAATTTGGCATTTTCTTGCCTATTTTGTTTTCCATTGTAAACAAAGAGAGGCATAACAGGCTTTTTTGAGGAAAGAGCTATGAATTGGTACAAAATGTGTGGGTCTATATTAAGCTTTAAGTGCCCCATCCCACCTTGGTGTTTTCTTCTTTGCAAATAAAGACCTGTGATTTAGTGTTGTTTTTATGACTGGGCTGAATTTAGATTGCTCATGTCCTAGCTTCCATATGCACAGTTAGGACATGAGTAAAAATGCAGAAGCAGAGAAATTTTGGACTCACGATGTGCATCCAGTGAGAAGACTAGAGTGAACATTTTTTAAATTGTGAAATTGGAAAGTTTGACTAAGTCCAAGCTGAGTGGCTTGTGGAGTCTCTCCTGAAGATTCTTTGGAGGTACTGGAAGGTCAACTTGAGTTGGCGGAGGTGGACCTCATGAGCTTTATATTCTAAGAAAATTACTATATGGTAACATGTGAGTGAGAACCCTGTGGCTCCCAGTGCAGTTGGGGCCAGTAGGAGCCCCACTCCAGACCTGCTGAATCAGAATTGGCATTGGAACAAGACGCCTAAGAACTTCCTATGCACATTAAAGTTTGAGAGGTACTAAGACAGCATACTAGAAAATCAGTTGTTCTTGACTTCAACCAGTTGTACATGGGGAAAGGTCTGAGAGACATTTCAATTTTTTATTCTTGGGGGAAGTTAGAGGGCAGGTGGCCGGGTTCTCCAATACATGGTGACAGGTTAACCTCAAGGATTGTACTGTCTCCAAGGTGGGGAGGGGTCATTCTCTTTATTCTCTATTCAAATGACTAATGAAGTTAAACAAAGACTGTTGCTGAGTTAATGAGTTTATTGCAATGCACGAAAAAGCAGAAAGAGTAAAAATAAGCAAAAGGAATTTAAGAAAATATAGGCAAAAGTGAAAACAAGATAGTCACTCAAGCACAGAGTGCCACTAGTGAACTGAACACCATACTTCCACAGAAGAAATTGTGCAATTGGTCCCGGAGACCAGTCCCTTCAAGGCGACCCTAGAACGGGTCCAGACTGCCATTAAGTTGTCCTGGAGAAAGCAAAGGGCTCGCACACCCAGGCCAAGCCTCTGGAGCCCGAAGCCAGTTCAGAGTACATCCTCCAAGAGTGGAGTCACAATGAGATATGTCTCCAATTACAGTCTGAAGGCACTATTTATCATCCTAGAATTTGTATTATCTCAGCTTCCAGGTATCAGATTGGGAGGAGAGAGTCTTAGGCACCAGTGATCTCATTTACATATTGGTGCACCTTTGCTCCTGGGACTATCAATCAGCTGGTTGTCAAGGTGACTATCTGCTAGCCACTTGGCTCAGTGACAGCTTGTGTTGTAAGAGAAAACTCAGAGTGCAGTTAGTGACTCATAGTCATATTACTCATGATTGAAATACCGGTTTACTCAGGTACACAGGAATCATAATATGGCAAAACACATATCATAACAATAAGCTAAAGCGAAGAACAGATTTTAAGTATGATTAACTGGGAGTACGATGTTACAGTTAATCAGAAGTTGCAAGCAGCGAGGGAAAGGGACAGTGACTTTGTTTAAAATATGTTCCCTAAGGAATCTGTCTGTCACTTGACCTGCTGTGGATCAGACAGTGTGAACAAGATCACACAGGACTCCGGGGCTGTGTGCGGGGCCGGCCCGGCCTCACTGTCCCCTTGTTCTGCAGCTCTAGCCCCTTTGACATGCTGAAAATGACCATCTTAGTTTTCACTTGAAATCCCTTGACTGTTACTTATTTATGTCATTTTATTTTGTGCTAGAATGAGTTAAAGTAAAGCTCCCTGTGAAAATGCATGTTCAGGAGCGTGGACGCTGGAGCTGGTAGAGGTTTTGCAGTTACTTTCAGGACTTTTGTCACATCTGGCAGTGAAGTTTCCTTGGAATAGTGAGAGCAGCAAGGAGAGAAGGAAGCCTGGAGCCTAGGCTCGGCTCCCTGGTTGTCCAACCGCAGCGACGTGGAGCCGAGCCCATGTGGTGTGGCAAAATCATTTGACCATTTGCAAGGACAGTGCGTTTTCACTGGTGTTTCCTGAATACCAAAAGTATTGCTCATGGGAGTGCACGTACACACAGTACATTCTACATGGAAAGTACAGAAGACCAAAAAATAAAAATGAAAATAAAAATCCTTTAGAGTGCATTACCCCAGCTTCTGGGTCTTTTTAAAGTTGCATTGAAATTCACATGCTATAAAATTAACCATTTTAAAATGAACAATTCATTGCTATTTAGTGCATTACAATATTGTGCAATAACCACCTCTATCTAGTTTCAAAACATTTTTGTCATTCAAAAGGGAAAGGAACCCTGTGCCCATTAAGCAGTTCATCCCACTCCTGCCGCCTGCAACCTTTGGCAGATGTGTCTTTTTAATGCACACACAATTTTATTTTATACCCAACTGGTCTCATGGTGTTTATAGAGTTTAATATAACATATTTTATCATTTTTACCATTTAAAAATGTTATCACATGCATTTTCTTGGTCTTTAGAATTTTGGCTTGAGCTTTAATGTCATTGTAAATCCCTGTGACCTTTGAGGTGGATCTTCTTGGTGTTCTCAGCTTTCTGCTTTGGAAACCTTCCGGCCTCCAGGCACTTCTGTGTGGAATGCCACGGGCTTTGTGGGGCTCATGGCTGTCACTGCTGGGCTCTGTCTCACCATCATGCTTCTTGAATCTAACAGTTCCATCAGAAGAGACTCTAGGCCCAGCCCAGAGCGGCTCGGTTTGCCGTAATTGCAAGTGTTATCAAATGACTCCACCAAGGGAATACAGAATGACTTCTTCTAATTGCATCAAAAGCATTATGGGATGTTTGGATTTCACCTCCTAGCCCTTGGGAGAGAAAATGACACTAGCTTTTAACTGTGTCCGTTTTCCACGCAGGTCCATTTTTTACTGCTGGCACATATTGCCATTGGGAATATAATGGATGTGTAACATGGGCCTACACATATGCTCTCTAACCTTTGGAGTTAGGACCCCTCATTCTAGATGAGACTCGGTTGCCTCCGTGCTCTGTAGCGTGGAGCAAGTAATTTAATCATAATCAGGAGTTTGCAAGTTCGGCCTTTGCAAGGCCAGTGAGTGAAAATTGGCCCTTAATATTTTTAAACTGTTGTTAAAACCAACGAACATGAACGGTGTACACAGAGAACCATTAAGTGGTCCCCAAAGCTGAAGATATTATCTGGCACTTTACAGAAAAAGTTTGCTGAACCTTAGTAATAATGCAAGATGAGCATCCTTAACTCAAAAATCCAATATGCAAAATGCTCCCAAATTCAGTACCTTTCAGCACAGACATGAGGCCAAGAAGTGGAAAATTCCACACCCAGCTTCATGGGTTGCAATCAAAATGTAGACACACTAAAAATAGTATATAAAAGGACCTCTGAACTATGTGAATAAGATACAAATTCATTTGTAAGGTACAGATGAATTCCGTGGCTAGACTTGGGTTCTATCCCCCAAATATCTCATTATGTGTATGCAAATATTGTGAAATCTGAAGAAATCCCAAGCACCTCTGCTTCCTAGCATTTTGGAGAAGGGATACCCAACCTGTAATTATGAGAGCAGCATTGGCAAGAATTTTAGTTCTTATTATGTGTCAGATGCTGTTCAATGCACTTGCATGCATTATTTAATCCTCACAACAACTCTATGGGATGAGCGTTATGATTACCCTCATTTCACAGAGGCAGAAATAGGCCCAGAGAGACTGAGTACGTTGCCAAAAGTCACACAGCCAATAAATGGTGTTTTGAACCCTGGCAGTAACTCCACTTGAGGTCCTGAGTTCTGCCACTCCCCTGTCCTGCAGTTCACAAGTTGGCTCATTTTTCTCACCTATGTAAAGCCTGGAGTGGGAATAGCCCCTTCTACCTATAACATGGTGTGATTTTCACATACTGCCTAGGGAAATGTTTGAATGTGGCTATCTGTGGGCGATGTAGTCATGGAGAAGCACGTCTCAAATTGAGGGGCCATTCAGCTATTTCCCAAAACTTTTTTTTCTATTGAATTAAAATCTTTCAAAACTGTTGCTGTACAGAAAAAGTCAGCAAATGATGTCATAGAGACATTATTCAGCCCAACATTTTTAAAGAAGTATCAAAACAATGATGCCATCTTGGCATTCATTTTATTCATCTTTAGCATACATATTCTATTTATTTTCTCTATTTTCCTGTTATAACACTCCCTTTTTATTTGATGTGTATGTGGCGAGGACTTTTTGTTAACAGTTAGAAAGTTAAATAATAAAACCCAAGCCCACTGATTCAGATTCTTTGTAATGCCTCTTATGTTGAAAGTCCTATTTAGTTTATAGCATCACCTATAGATTTCTTTTTTTTTTTTCAGTACTGGGGATTGAACCCAGGGGCATTCTACCTCTGAGGTACACCCCCAGCCCTATTTTTTATTCTTTATTTTTTTGAAACAGGGTCTCACTAAATTGCGGAGGGCCTCACTAAGTAGCTGAGGCTGCCGCGAACCTGCGATCCTCCTGTCTCAGCCTCCCAAGTACTGGGATTACAAGCGTGAAACACCATGCCTGGCTTCACCTATAGATTTCATTTGCTTGAATGATACAGGTTGATGTTGCCTAGCCAGAGGCTTCTCCCTTGATTATATTTACCACAGAGACTCAGCAGGCAGCATTGTCTGTTCTTTGAAATACTGTTTACTTTGGCATGACTTAATTTTCCAACATTATCAACTGGTACATGTAGGGGAGAATGTGACCTTGAGGGTTGTAAATGTAGGTCATCAACCAAAGAAATAATTCCATGGACACCTTTTAACTCATCATCTGTTTACTCATGCCTTACCACCAGGGGTTTGCAGATTTGACAGAGTTGAGACCAAAATATATAAATTAGAAAATATATATTTTTGAGAGCATATATATACACTATACTCTGATAGTTTCTGACTGGCAGAGGATAATTGATGCTTTTGGTTTTCTTGAAATTCTTAAATTCTTCAATTATTTTAGAGCTCCCCATATGGATGTGAAACTTTTACATGGAATACACTGAATATCTCATTTTCTTTCTGAATGATCTCTAGAGCTTGTAGGACGGTGGCTGCTCTGTGAACTTTAAGGCACTAAAGAATATCGTATGTTGTTTATCTAAAGTCAGTAAGCACAGACAAACATGAGGCATAAATGTATGCCAAATGTATATATTTTTCCTTCTGATTGTTGTATACATAACAGTCTATTTTTGGAAGTAGATGTGTGTTAGGCTACAAAATTCTATAGATCCAATAGGACATTCTTACAGGGTACCTATAGAATCAGGCTTGCGCAGGGCAGAGGTGGTCTCTTAGGAATGCTAATGAACAGAAACCCATTTGGTATGGGAATTTGACACTTCTGCCTCTGAGTCATTACCAAGAACATCAAGGTGTCCTCTCCTTTCTAGTGAATATTTAGAGGTCCTTTTTGAACCAATCACCCAGTGTTGTCAGGATAACCAGTAGGGCTGACAGCCTGTTTGGAGTGTCTGTGAGTGACTGAAACAATTGTAACTAGGAATGTATAAATATTATCCAGGCCCATCCAGTTCTATCTGTCAAACACAGCCACCCATACTCAAAGCTGGCAGCTCATTTCCTGTCCAAACATTCATCCGCCATGCTAGGAAAGTGACTTATGAATTAGATGGCACTTAATACATTCCTCCTTCATCTTTCACCAACTTCACCATGTGGACAGCGAATCCCAGATGGTAAATTTGTATTACCTGGACGATGGTCTTCCTGTGTCAAGAAGAAGGTCCCAGGTGCTCTTTCTCCTCACCCCCCACTTCTCTTTTGAAATTTAAAAGTTTCATGAGAATTACTGTTGAATTTCCAGGGGCCTTTGTGAATGCTGCGGGATTATCTCTCTACTGATTCGGGGGGACAAAACTCTCCTTGCTGTCTGGCCACCAATTTCAGAAATCTTATGCTGTTGGTTATTATCACAGGCTCACACGTTTCACCTTGCATCCTGGGTGTATCAGCTGGACTCGTCTAGGATGGCCTCTTAGCTCCATTGTCAGGCAGGAAATTCTTCACAGGCTGTCATCTTGCACACTTCTTTCTTATGGCAATCGTTTATGGTGACTTTCAGGTTTCTAATTTGTTTTTACTGTCTCCACTGTCATGATCGGGCTATTTGCCTCTTACCCATGGGCATGCAGGAATTTCTAACACTGACGTCTCTATCTTCCAGGACCTGCACTTAGTACCTGCATTTCTCTACTTGGCAGAGTCAGGAGAAAGTAATTGACATGAAAAAAAAGGAGAAAACATTTTATTTCTTCTTCTCCTTCTCCTTCTCCTTCTCCTTCTCCTTCTCCTTCTCCTTCTCCTTCTCCTTCTTCTTCTCCTTCCCCTTCTCCTTCTTCTTCATCTTCTCCTTCCCCTTCCCCTTCCCCTTCCCCTTCCCCTTCTTCTTCTTCTTCTTCTCCTTCTCCTTCATCTTCTCCTTCTTCTTCTTCTTCTTCTTCTTCTTCTTCTTCTTCTTCTTCTTCTTCTTCTTCTTCCCCTTCCCCTTCCCCTTCCCCTTCCCCTTCTTCTTCTTCTTCTTCTTCTTCTTCTCCTTCTCCTTCTCCTTCTTCTTCTTCTTCTTCACTGGGGATTGAATCCAGGGGCATTGTACCTCCAAGCTACACCCCCAACCCTGTTTTTTATTCTTTATTTTGAAACAGGG
>PVJS01034132.1:0-21749 GCA_004027185.1 Glis glis | reverse complement strand
AAAAAAAAAAAAAAAAAAAAAAAAAAGAAGTCAAGTCTCCACAGAGTAGTTTGTAAAACTCTAATACTGTTCCAGTCAAAATAAAGCAGTACTAGCATATGTGTATTGGTGCTCACCTGTAATCCCAGGAACTTGAGAGACAGAGGCCAGTCTGGGCAACTTAGTGAGACCCTGCCTCAAAATAAAATTTAAAAGGGTGGGGGAAGCTGGGTGTGATGGCACATGCCTAACATCCTAGTACTTAGGAGGCTGAGACAGGAGGATCAGCAACACAGCAAGATTCTCAGCAACGTAGTGAAATCCTGTTTCAAAATAAAAAATTAGGCTGGGGGTGTAAATCAGAGGTAGAATGCCCCTGTAGAATGCCCCTGGGTTCATGAAGAAGGAGGAGGAGGAGGAGGAGGAGGAGGAGAAGGAGAAGGAGAAGAAGAAGAAGAAGAAAAAGGGGTGAGGAAGCTAAAGATGTAGCTTAGTGGTAGACCACTTGCCTAGCATGCAGGAGGCCCTGATACAACCACCACCACCACCACCACCACCACCACAATTTCAAATGTACAGAGAAGTATAAGAATAGCTGGAGATGCTCACATACCCCCTTCAACAAGATTACCCAATTCAGTGTTTTACATCACTTGCTACATTACTTACCCAATACCACTAGTATACCCAATACCACTAGTATTGGGTAAGTATACCACTAGTATTTCCTGATCTCCTGAGAGCAGACTGAAGACATAAAGCCCTATCACCCCTAAATACTTTCCTTCCATCCATCCATCCATCCATACTGGGGATTGAACACAGGGGCATTCTATCTCCAAGCTGTACCCTCAGCCCTTTTTATTTTGAAACAGGTCTTGATAAGTTGTTGAGGGTCTTGCTGAGTTGCTGAGACTGGACTCAAACCTGAGATCCTCCTGTCTCAGCTCCCAAGTACTAGGATTACAGGCATGTGCTACCATGCCTGGTTTGAACACTCTCATTTAAAATCAGCATACAAGTCTCCATATCAAGAAATCAACATTGATACTGCACTTACCAATATAACCCACAGACCCTTGTGAATTTTGTCAACTGCCCCCAAAATGTCTCTTTTACCTTTCTAGTCCAAGAGCCTATCCAGGTACCTTATCTCTACCAGTGCCTGTCAATCTGCAGTAGCTCCTCAGTCTTTTCCTGACTTCCATGTGCCTGCTGGAATATGACCGGTCCTTTCATTCTGTAGGATGATCCTTGGCCTGAGACTAGTCTGTATTTCCTCATGAGACCAGCCTCAGGTCATACAATGTTTTCCTGGAAGCAATACCAGACACATGGCACTGTGTTCTTCCTGGCGCATGGCCTCAGGAGGAGGCTGATTGCAACCCATCCCACCATTGGTGATATTAACCACATTAACCTGGTCAAGTCCATATCTAACAGGTTTCTCCACTATAATGCTTCCATTTCCCTCTTCCTAACAAGAATTTGGTTGGAGAAATTCTAAGATTTTGCCAATATCTTGTCCACAGTCAACATACACTGATGATGCCCACATGAATCCATCATCTCTATGATGGCTGCCAAACAGTGATACTCTTTATCCACCACTCCCTCTGCATCTACTAACAGGCTGGGCTTGCTTCCCAGATTCAAACTGCCGTCTGTGTCCTTCTGGCAGGTTTCACTCTTTGTACAAGTCCCCTACTTCCTGGCTAAAGATGCTGCAGACTCATCTGGTACTTCCCCTGCCCCAACCCCTGGAACCAGCCATTTCTCCAAGGACATTTGATTCCTTGTAGAGGAAGACAGTACTTAGAAACAAAGATCCAGATGTCACTGCTTCTAGCTAAAAATATTATACACATACATAAACACCCACTCCTGTGTCTATATCTACCTATTATCTATCTAATGTGTATACATCAAAGACCAGAAATTCATACTGATACCACCAATTCCAATCCAGCAACTCAGGGTTCTTTGCAGTCTTGCATCTTTCCATGTTTATAATTCCCTATTCAAACAGTAAGAAACTTACCTCCCATTATCCTCAATACTTGTATGCTTCCTCAACCATTGTACGTATTTTGTTCAACATAATATCCCAAGCTCATCAGCCTCAGCCCACATACCCTCTCATCACCTCTCCAGCCATGGCTCTGCTGCTTGTGTGTGGCATGCTTCCATCAGGGTTTGATAAACAAAGCCTCAAGTTCATCTAAGGAAATCTTTAAAGAAAATGTGTAAAACTAGTCAAGAAAATTTGGAAACCTACAAAAAGAAGGTATTCGAGCCAGGCATGGTGGCATAATGCTTGTAATCCCAGTACCTGCAAGGCTGAGACAGGAGGATTGCAAGTTCTAGGCCAGCCTCAGCAACTTGGGGAGGCCCTTAGCAACTTAGTGAGACCCTGTTTCAAAATAAAATATAAAAAGGGCTGGGGGTATAGCTCAGAGGAAGAGCACCTCTGGATTCAATCCTCAGTACCAAAAAAAAAAAAAAAAAAAAAGACAACTGCCCCACTGTACATCAAAACTTCTTTCTAAATTATAATTAAATAAATTAAAGGTCATTGGGATAACATGCTGCCTTTTTGTGAAGAAAATTGTGTTAGATCCCACCTCACAATATCCAGAAAAATAAACTCTAGGTGAATTAAAGAGTTAACCCAGCCAGGCGTGGTGGTGCATGCCTGTAATCCCAGTACTTGGGAGGCTGAGACAGGAGAATCACAGGTTCAAGACCAGCCTCAGCAATTCAGTCAGACTCTCAGCAACCTAGTGAGACTCTGTTTCAAAACAAAAAATAAAATAGAGCTGGGGGTGTAGCTCGGAGGTAGAATGTCCCTGGGTTCAATCTCCAGTCTCTCTCTCTCTCTCACACACACACACACACACACACACACACACACACACACACACAAAAGAGCTACCCTACCCTCCCTTCTCCAAATGCATGGCAGTTTTAGAAGAAAATAAAAACGCTCAACTCTAGGGACCAAGGTGACACAGTTCTGTTTTTTTTTTTTCCCTCTTGGTGGTACTAGGGATTAAACCCAGGGGTGCTCTACCACTGAGCTACATCTCAGCCCTTTTTATTTTTCATTTTGAGACAGGGTCTCACTACACACAGGCCTAAAACTTACAACCTGCCTCAGCCTCCTGAGTTGCTAGGATAACAGGCATGCATCACCACACCCAGCCTGTGAAGAAGCTATTTTGGTAATTTGAGTAAGGGGCATTGGCTGCATGGGTGAACTTGGTATTGACGGAGGTAGTGATAATGTGGTCAAATTAAGGAGACATTTGAAGTCAGAACCAATGGAAACTGCTAAAGGGTCAGAAATGGATGTGAGAGACACAACCAAGATGACAAACAGCAGCAGCAACACTGGTTGAGCACCAGTGCTCTACTTCCTTTACAGGTGAAAATTAACTCAGTCTTTACAATAATCCAAGGAGGTGGGTACAGATGACAACCCACTTTATCAATATGAAGACAATGAGACAGACACTCGTATAGTAACTACCAGCCTTCAACACTGGAAGGGCTCAGTCACTGGATCTGAGCCCTGGCAGCCTGTACTCCAACACCACCCCCTGTGGAGCAACTGCAATAATGGCACCATTTCTGGAGAGGAACGAGACTGGGAGCCGGACAGGAATCGAGAGCGCTTTGCCAAACGCACGCGCGTTATAGTTTGGGTTAGAAATGACCCTCCAAAAGCTCAGGTTTCAAAAGCATGCCCCCATTGTGGCAAGGCTCAGAGGTAGGTCACTGGGGGCGTGGCCGTGAGGACTCTCTACCCCAGGCCTCCTCCTCTCACTTTCTGCTTCCAGCAGTGTCAGCTGAGAGCGGCTTTCCTGCTCCACTATGTTTTTTCCTTAGAGCCAGCTGACCATGGACTGAACCTCTGAAACCAAGAGCCCAAATAATAAACCTTTCCTCCTCTAAGTTGTTCTTGTCAAGTATTTTGGTCAAAACGATGAAAAAGCTGACTAACACCCATTGCCCCGAGATTCCTACTGGACATCCAAATGGAGATGTCAAACAGCCAGCCAGCATGACCAGATCTCAGGAAAAAGGTGGGGTAGAGATAAAAATGGGAAGGTTATCAGCACAGAAATAGTATTCAAAGCCAAAGGAGTAAATGAGATCACCTGGGCCATTAATAGCACTTAAAAAAAAAGCAACAGAGCAAAATGAAAAGTAACAGTGTCTATGGCTCCCAGTAAAATGAAGCATAAGAAGGATTTTGTGAAACTTTTATTTCAGTTTTGCCTGTCTGTGTGCATACGCCAGTGTAGTGTGTTTGTACAAGGCTGGTATTTGGTATGATCAAGAAAAGGTTTAGACCGCTGGGCGTGGTGGCGCACGCTTGTAATCCCAGTACTTTGGGAGGCGGAGACTGGAGGATCCGGGTTCGTGGCCAGCCTCAGCTCGTGTGCTCTCTCTATCTCTCTACTTAGTGAGGCCCTCCGCAACTTCATGAGACCCGGTTTCAAAATAAAGTATAAAAAATAGGGCCGGGGGTGTAGCACGGAGGTAGAACGTCCCTGCGTTCAATCCCTGGTACCGCAAAAAAAAAAAAAAAAGAAAAGGTTTAAAGCCACTGGTCTATGGATTCAGTATAAGAATAATCCTCAAGTCACTCCAACACTTAGAGGCTAAAGGAGTAAAAGAAGTCAAAAAAGGAGCATGAAATGAGGGAAGTCATGAGGAAGGAGGAAAGGAAGAGTGATCCCCAGAAACGGTGAATGTGATATGCTGGACACCTGGTGTGCTGGTGAGGGCCATGTAGTCAATCACCTTCTAGAAACTGGCTTAACCAGCATGCTAATTTTAAAACAAAAAATAAAGTTTAAAAGGAAACAAATTTAATAAGTGCAATTAGTTTTTAAGTGCCTAAACTGTGTGAGGCAATATGGCAATATCTTATAGTTTCATTTAGTCTTAACAATTCTATGATGTAATTAGCCATTCTGCAGATGAGGAAACTGATATGCAGAAAGCTTAAGTAACATTCATAGCTGGGTGCAGTGGTGCATGCCTGTAATCTTGGTACTTGGGAGGCTGAGACAAGAGGATCACAGGTTTGAAGACAGCTTCAGTAACTTAGCAAGACCCTATTTCAAAATAAAAAATAAAATAGGTCTGGGGTGTAGCTCAGAGATAGAATGACCCAGTACCAAAAAAAAAAAAAAGAAAAGAAAAGAAAAGAAGGAGAAAGAGAGAAGGGAGGGAGGGAAAGCTTAAATAACTTTTGCAAGTTTCCATAGTCAGTGAAGAAGACAGACTGGGGTGGAAGCCCAGGTCTAACACAGAATGTCCCCCAAACCTCTACTATGCTTAGTGAAGTTTTGTGTCTTCCCCAGCGTACCTAGCATGCCCCTTTGCAGCCTTGTCTTTGGCGGAGCTGGCCTTTCTGCCTGAATAATATTGGCTTTGCTAGCATACCATTCACCTTTAAAGTCCAGAGCAAATCCTACTCTTCCCCTATCACCTTCCTAAAGCACAAATCAAGGTGAGGAATTATCAGTTATCCCCCCTCTCCACTTCCTCCCAATGTGGGACCTTGCTTCTCCTATGGCCACACACACAGCAAGCATTCAAACACTGGGTGAATTAAGTTGACAATACAAATTCTCCTTATGACTAAAGTAAACAGATGAAGACCGAAGTTCTGGACTGGGGGTATAGTTCAGTGGCAGAGGGTATAGCCAGTGCTAAAGCCACCTTTAGCATGCATGAGGCCCTGGGCTCAATCCCGTTCACATGTGCACATGCATACAAATAAAACAACCAAAAGTTAATCTGTGAAGGAAATTAATCATCTCTATCCCATTAGCTGCTTCAAATCTCTCTTCTCATTGAAAAAGGCAGGAAATTTCCACCTTTTTCAAAAAGTGACTGAACATAATAGATCACCACTTCTGCTGAATAAAAACCACTTAACTTACAATTAAAAATGTAAACAATGCGAATCAAAAGGCTTTTAAAAAGCTTTAAAGAGTTTTGAAAATTACTTCCCAAAGAAAACACCTAGGTTTAGTACAACAAAATGTAAAAATATTAAGTTACTTTACATAGAGCTAAATATGGAAACATATAGAACTAGTGAATCAGAAATGTTTAAAAATCAGCAGGGCATGGTGGTGCACACTTGTAATCCCAGTACTTGGGGGGCTGAGACCAGAGGATCGGGGTTCGTGGCCAGCCTCAGCTACTTAGTGAAGCCCTCTGCAACTTAGTGAGACCCTGTTTCAAAATAAAGAATAAAAAATAGGGCTGGGAGTGTAGCCCGGATGTAGAATGCCCCTGGGTTCAATCTGCAAAAAAAAAAAGTTTAAAAATCAAAAAGCTCTTTTAACACCAACTGACCACATCTGAATTTATGAAGAGAAGTTGAATTCCAACAAATAATACACTGTAAAACAAAAGTGCTGGCTAACAACCTCAGAAAGGAAATATAGGATGGGACAAAACAATTTTAATACGTCCTTGGCCTTCTTGGACGTAGCAATGAGAAAGGCAGTCAACCAAAGCATTCAGACTTGATTTTATTGGAGGTGCCAACACCATAGGTCAACCTGTCAAATGAAGCAAAAGGCAGATCTGAGTTCTATGGGTCTAGTCCACTCCAGATAAAAACCAATAGACCTTTTTACAGTTTATGGGGTCTTCTCCGTATGGCTGGGGATGCAGACATGGGAGGAATATTGCCTGGACAATTAATTCCTGAGAACATAGGAGCTAGGAAAAGCAAAGGTGAGTGGACTCAGTCTAAACTTCCACTGTTGCCTCAAACTCACCACAACTCCAAAATGTGGAGAAATAATGTGTTAGTTCTAAATCTTTTAAGAACATCTATATCTAGCCATACTTCTACAGATTGAGTTTCCACTTAAAACCAAAAAACAAAAGTCCACATCTGTAAGTTCAAAGGATTTTTTCAAACATGTCACACAAATGAAAACTCCAACTCCAAATTAAGAAAAAAATAGTCACCTCTGAGTGTCCAACTAGAGAACCAAGAATTAGCAAATTAATCCAGGGTTAGAAGAACCTAAAGAAACACAAAGGCAGATCACTGCAGCACCATAAGATCTTTGTGAATGGCCTTGCTTCTAGACCCTACTGTAGGTTCTCATTTGGGGGCAGGGGTAAGCATAGCAAGGAGGTGCCAAGTATAAATGTAACAGACAATGAGACAAAGGAAAACTCCTGACAATTGTTTGCTGTCTTTCCCAAGAGATTTGAGGAGCAGTGCTGGTGAGACTCGCCTTCCTCACTTGAGGCCTCCTTTGATGTGATGTCCTGGGGAGCCTTGAGCACTGCTCTTGCCTGGAGTTAAGTTAAAAACAACTTGAAGAAAAAGAACAAGAAGCCAGGTATGGTGGTGCACGCCTGTAATCCCAGTACTTGGGAGGCTGAGACACAGGAGAATCGCAGGTTCACAGCCAGCCTCAGCAACATAGTGAGGCCCTCCACAATCTAGTGAGAACTGGCTTCAAAATAAAAAATAAAATAGGACTCTGCGGTAGAATGCCCCTGAGATCAATCCCCAGTGCCACACACACACACACACAAAAAAAAAAAAATCAAGAAAAACAGGCTTTAAAAAATTATATGGAAACAATTTTATTTTAGTAAGGAAAATGACAAAAATACACTTTTATTTTAGCAAGGTACAATTGCTTTCTCTATTATACTTGTTTTCTATTGATTCTCCTGGATGATGCATTGGAAAAAGTACTATATTTAGAATCAGGAAACCTAAGTTTAAACACCTCCTAGTTTTGCCACTTGTTCTGTGACCTAGACAAGTTATTTAACCTACAAATCCTACTTTTCTCACTTGTGGAAATGAAGTTACTTTGCTACCTCACAGAAATGTACCATAATATATTTGAATTGCTAAGTACCATGTAAATTAAAGTTATCAATATTAGTACCATATGAACCAACAACAAAATGGGCAAGAGACAAGCAACAAGGAAAAAAATTAGAAAGCAGGTTAGCTATAAATCAATCAAACAAAAACCAATGAAACAAACCCTAAAAAGACAATAAGTAGCCGGGCGTGGTGGCGCACGCTTGTAATCCCAGTACTTTGGGAGGCGGAGACCGGAGGATCCGGGTTCGCGGCCAGCCTCAGCGCGCATGCGTGCGCACGATCGATCGATGGATAGATCGATCCGTCTATCTCTCTCTGTCTCTCTCTTTCTCTGTCCCTCTCTCTCTCTCTATCTCTCTCCCTCTCTCTCTCTACCTAGTGAGGCCCTCCGCAACTTCGTGAGACCCGGTTTCAAAAATAAAGCATTAAAAAATAGGGCCAGGGGAGTAGCGCGGAGGTAGAACGCCCCTGCGTTCAATCCCCGGTACCGCAAAAAAAAAAAAAAAAAAAAAAGACAATAAGTAGTAAAACTACTCTGTAACAGTTAATTCCTGTATGTTATTCTCAAATGAAGAAAGCTCTTATACCCTAGGATCTATAACCCATTCATAAAAAACACAACAGGGACAAATCCTCATCAGTCCACTAATTCACAATAAAAAAATGGCAACTGTGCATTTTAACTCTACATGGCAAGAGCCACAAACCAGACACCCAGTTCCTCCCCTCCCCACAGAGAAACAGTGACCCAGCTGTCACAGCCCCACTTGGGCCCTTAAGTGCAAGACTTTCTCTTCCTTCCCTGATCACTGACATGAAGTAAGCAAACACCCTATCCTCACCCATTCTGAAATATGCCCACAGAGAATGAATGGCTAATGAGAAGGCATCGCTACCTCCAATCCTAAATTTTGAAAATAAAAGAGCCAAAAATAAATCAGGATTTCCAAGTGGTAATAATAGCTAAAATATGTCTAGTGATTACTGAGTCAGGCAATTGTTCTAAAAGTTTTAGCTATTAATTTAATTGGTACAATCACTCTATGAAGTACAATTATTATTTCCATTTCCTAGACAAGGAAACAGGCACAGAATAGTTAAGTTCCTTGCTTAGGGTTTACACTAGTAATAAGTGGCAGAGCTGAGCAGGCAGCTGCTGGGCATGGTGGTACACCCCTGTAATCCCAGCTACTCAAGAGGCTGAGGCGGAAGGATCACAAGTTAGGGGATGGCTTGGACAACTTAGCAAGACCCTGTCTCAAAGTAAAATTTATTTATTTATTTTGTGGTACTGGGGGTGGAATCCAGGGGTATTCTACCTCTGGGCTACACCCCCAGACCTATTTTATTTTTTATTTGGAAACAGGGTCTCGCTTAGTTGCTGAGGCTGGGCTCGAACCTGCAATCCTCCTGTCTCAGCCTCCAAAGAACTGGAATTACAAGCATGCGCCACCACGCCCAGCTTTCAAAGTAAAACTTATTTATTTATTTATTTTTGCTGTACCAGGGATTGAACCTAGGGGCATTCTACCTCTGGGCTACACCCCCAGTCCTATTTTTTACTCTTTATTTTGAAACAGGGTCTCACTAAGTTGCGGAGGGCCTCACTAAATAGCTGAGGCTGGCCATGAACACGGATCCTCTGGTCTCAGCCTCCCAAGGACTGGGATTACAAGCATGCGCCACCACTCCCGCTTCAAAGTAAATTTTAAAAAGGGATAAGAATGTAGTTCATGGTAAAGTACTTGCATAGCATGTGTAAGACCCTGGGTTCAATCCCCAGTACTTAAAAGAAAAAAAAAAAAAAAGCAGACCTCTGGTCACCAATGGACATCACATACCACATGGTTTGCCTGACTAGTTCAGCCAGTTCCACTCAGTGTCGAACTAAGATTAAGATGTAAATGAGACAACAGTATAGTATCTCTCACCTTATGGTCACTTGTTTTTTTATGTTTTGGGGGCTTTTTTTTTGGTACCGGGGATTGAACCCAGGGGCATTCTACCTCTGAGCTATATTCCCCAGCCCTATTTTATTTTTTCATTTTGAAACAGGGTCTTTCTAGGTTGATGAGAGTCTCACTACTTGCTGAGGCTATTCTCCAACCTGCGATCCTCCTGTCTCAGCTTCCCAAGTACTGGGATTAAAAATGTGTGCCACCACACTCAGCTTATGGTCACTTGTTTTGAAGTTAATGTGAGAATAACATCAGTCCATGAAAATTAGAGTTCATTTTCTGCTTCCAATAATAGACTAAATAATTTGACAAAAATTTTAAGTAAAACATAAATATATCTTTTTAAAAATATCAAAAACTGACAAGATAGTGATCAATTACCAAGTCAATACCCTGGAAAAAATGGGAATCCAAAGCAAGAAGCAGGACCTGGGGCATTTACTGATCTTCCAGAGATGGCCAGGAGTAAGAGTGAGCTGGAAGTCCCATGGACTCAGCTTCAAATCATCTGACACCTGAAAAAAGACACCAACACTCACGACTCTAATTCTTTCTATAACTATTTCAAATGCCACATTTAGCCAGGTGTGGTGGCACACACCTTTAATCCCAGTACTTGGGAGACTGAGACAGGAGTATCACAGGTTCAAGTCCAGCCTCAGCAACTTAGAAAGACCCTGTTTCAAAATAAAATAGGGCTGGAGGTATAGCTCGGAGGTAGAATGCACCTGGGTTCAATCCCCAGTACCAAAAAAAAAAAAAAAAAACACATCTAGAACACAAACATATGAAGAGACAAAAGCTAGTAGTGACGAAGAACCATCATGAACAGTCACAGATCCAGATGAACACAAGATACTGGAATTATCAGGTGACTATAAAATAATTATATTTATTATGTGCTAGGGGAAAAAAAGCCAAGCTTGAAAAATTTAGCAGAGAACATGAATCCATAAATAATAACATAGTAAATTTGAAAAGAACCAAAACTAAAAACACAATAAACCTACCGAGTTCTTAAATTAAAAACAGAGTAGTCAAAAAGAGAACTGGTCAACTGGAAGATAGGTCAAAATAAGCTACCAAGAATAAAAGCGGAAAAGGATAAAAAGAATGCAGAAGGAAAGGTAAGAGAAAAGATACAGTGAGCAGGTCCAACACATCCCTGTATAGTTGGGAGTCTCAGAAGAGAAGAAACACGATGGAGGACAAGGCAGCATGTAAGAATTGCTAGGAATTTTCCAGACCAACTAAGAGACACCAAGCCACAGACTCAAGAAAGAATAAAAGTAAATATCTCTATTAATGAGGTACCAAAAAGAAAAAGGCAGAAACAAAATGCTCGGAAGAAATCTTTAAGAGGAAAAGGAATAAAGGCAAAAAGTAATAAACTGAAAGGCACCAGAAGGAGTACCAATCCAGATACTAAAATGTTACCCAATGCTCCAGGCTACAAGCTATTTATTTATTTGCATTCCTTTCATTGTGCTAAGCACACCCCACAAACTCAACTCAAAGTCTTTGGCTTAAGAAACTCAAAGAAGAATCTTTTGAGTTTCCCCATCCCTATCTAATAAAAGATTTTTTTTTAAATTATAAACTAAGCCGGGCGTGGTGGCGCACGCTTGTAATCCCAGTCCTTGGGAGGCTGAGACCAGAGGATCCAGGTTCGCGGGCAGCCTCAACTACTTAGTGAGGCCCTCCGCAACTTAGTGAGACTCTGTTTCAAAATAAAGAATAAAAAATAGGGCTGGGGGGTGTAGCTCAGAGGTAGAACACCCCTGGGTTCAATCCCCAGCTCTGAAAAAAAAATAATAAAATAAAATAGGCTGGGGGTGTAGCTCGGAGGTAGAATGTCCTGGGTTCAACCCCCAGCACCAAAGGAAAAAAAAAGTTAAATCTAAACAGGCAATTCTTAGTTCTTTCTCTTCATGGTGACATAAATCATTCTCATTGCCTTTTTTTCCCCATTACTTGAGCCAGCATGGAGAAGCTGGTTCTTGGAAGATTAGGCAAAGGAAGAAGGAGAGTTCCACCTGGAGCTAGCTAGGGAATGAGCACTCAGTAGAGCAGAGAAGCAGGTAGCCAGGAAATAAGTGCATGTAATACAGAATCCTCTGCCAGGCATGGTGGTACATGCCTGTATTCCCAGCAACTGGGGAAGCTGAGGCAGGAGGATCACAAATTTGAGGCCAGCCTGGGCAGCTTAGTGACATCCTGTCTCAAAGTAAGAAAAAAATAAAAATAAAAAGGGCTGGGGTGTAGCTCAGTGTTAGAATATTTGCCTAGCATTTGCAAGGTCCGGGGGTCAACATATAATTACTCAAACTATATAAAAACCAATCTTATAAAAAGCTCAAGAATCTCTGCCCGCTAATGAGTCCTCTCAGCAGATAAATTATAGGGAAATGGCTTCTGTTGTTGCCCTCTCCTCAGAGCTTCTGTCCCACAGTACAGTCTCAGACAGGCAATCGGGTAGTAGAGGACTTGGCTGAGGAGAGCATTACCACAGAAAACCTGCTCCAAAGTGGGACAGTCCACATGGAAGGGAGCAGGTGACACACACACCATGTCAGTGAAGTAAACCATTCCAGAAGCAGAGCTCCTCAGAAGTTTCAGGATAGACTGTCCATCACCTGGGAGTGTTCCTGTGATTCTTTTGGAATATGACCTGACTAAAACACGGAGGCAGGATAACATATGACTCTAAGTTTTTCTCTCTTAGGAATAAAGTAACTTAGAAAATTTTTACGTATGCTGGGCTGACGTTCAAAACTTGTTTTTTCCAGCTGGGCATGGTGGCACATGCCTGTAATCCCAGTACTTGGGAGGCTGACACAGGAAGATTGCAGGTTTAAGACCAGCCTCAGCAACCTAGCAAGACCCTGTTTCAAAATAAAAAATAAAAAGGTTGGGGGTGTAGCTTGGAGGTAGAATGCCCCTGGGTTCAATCCCCAGTACCATGCGCGCACGCACGCGCACACACACACACACACACACACACACACACACACACAAAACTTATTTTTTTCCAGATCTCATAGGTATATGAACTGTATAGGTTTCAGAGGTCTAAAATACAATGACTAATAAAAATATACACATCTAACAAATTTTAAAAATCATTCAAAATTTCTTCTAGCTCAAGGATTCCACTACTGTCTAAACCTGCCTAAGACTCATTCATACTTAAACTAACTTATTCAAATAATACTAGCAGAAAAGAACTCTGAATTCCCAGAAAATGCAAACCATACAGTACCTGACATTTAGTAAGGGTCTAGTATCCAGAATACATAGAGAGAACTCTTACAACTCAACAATAAAAAGACAGCCCAGTTTTAAAAACAGGCAAAGGAGCCCGGTGTGGTGGCACATGCCTGTAATTGTAGTACTTGGGAGGCTGAGACAGGAGGATGGCAGGTTTGAGGACAGCCTCAGCAATTCAGTGAGGCTCTCAGCAACCTAGTGAGACACTGTTTCCAAGTAAGAAATAAAATCGGTCTGGGGGTGCAGCTCGAAGGTAAAATGCCTCTGGGTTCAATTCCCAATACCACCTCCCCCAAAAAAACAGGCAAAGGACTTGAATAGACATTTCTCTGAAAATACACAAATCATCAATAAATACATGAAAAGATGCTCAACATCATTGGGTATTAGGGAAATACAAATTAAAACCACAATAAGATATCACATGACACCCACTAGGATAGCTATAATCAAAAAATGGAAGCCAGGCATGGTGGTGCACGCCTATAATCCCAGTACTTGGGAGGCTGAGACAGGAGGATTGCAGGTTTAAGGACAGCTTCAGGAACTTAGTGAGGCCCTCAGGAACTTAGCGAGACCCTGTTTCAAAATATAAAATAGGGCTGGGGGTGTTCTATCTCAGAGGTAGAATGAATGCCCCTAAATCTAATCCCCAGTACCACCCGGAAAAAAAAAATTACAAGTGTTGGCCAGGATGTGGAGAAACTTGAATTCTCAAACACTGCTGGTGGGAATGTGAAATAGTGTATCTACTTTGGATGCAGTTCTGGGCGTGGTGGTGCACGCTTGTAATCCCAGTACTTGGGAGGCAGAGACCAGAGGATCCGGGTTCGCGGCCAGACTCCGCAACCTCGTGAGACCGGGTTTCAAAATAAAGTATAAAAAATAGGGCTGGGGGGTGTAGCTTGGAGGTAGAACGCCCCTGGGTCCAAACCCCGGTACTGCAAAAAAATAAATAAATAAAAAATAAAAAAATAAACACTGTTACCATATGACCAACAATTCCACCCAGGGTACAGACACAAAAGTAATAAAAACAGAGGCTCAAAACAGATACTTGTATGCCAATGTTCATTGTAGCACTATTCAAAATAGCCAAAAGTAGAAATAACTCAAATGCTCATCCACAGATAATGAATAAACAAATTTGGTTTACATTATAGATACAATGGAGTATTAGTCATAAAGAGATGAAGTTTTGATACATGCTTAAAACATGGATAAACCTTGATAATCTTTTTTTATATATACTCTTATTGGTGCACCAGTACACCACAGTGAGACTCAAAGTGATACATCCATACCTGCACACGTCACCTGGTGCACCTCCCTCTGCATCCCACCCTGCTCCTCACCCCTAACCTTGACAATCCTAAAAATATTCTCAGTGAAATAAGCTAGAGACAAAAGGACAAATATTATACGACTCTACTTATATTCATAGTCAGAAAGTAGATTAGAGGTTACGGAGGGCCTGGGGAGAGGAGGAAATGGGGTGTTACTGCTTAATGGGTACTGAGCTTCTGTTTGGGGTGATAGAAACGTTTTGGAAACAGTGATGATGGTTGCAAAATACTGCAAATATAATCCGTGCAACCTAATTATACACTTAAAAATGACTAAAATGGCAATTTTGATTTATATATATACACATATGCACAAGTTTTGAAAAAAGAGAAAAGATAATGCACTGCTACTTTGGGTACACTCTGGCAGTTTCTTACAAAGTTGAATCTTCTCATACAATCCAGCAATCATGCCTCTAATTATTTACCCAAATGAGCTAAACATTTATGTAAGCATAAAAACTTGCATGTTGATGTTAATAGCAGCTTCATTTATAACTGCAAAAAAAATTTTTTTTTGCGGTACCAGGAATTGAACCCAGGGGCGTTCTACCTCCGCGCTACACCCCCGGCCCTATTTTTTATACTTTATTTTGAAACCGGGTCTCATGAAGTTGCGGAGGGTCTCACTAGGTAGAGAGAGAGAGACAGGGAAGGAGGGGGGGGGAGAGAGAGAGAGAGCGCGCGAGCAAGCAAGCGAGCGCGCTGAGGCTGGCGGCGAACCCGGATCCTCCGGTCTCCACCTCCCAAAGTACTGGGATTACAAGCTTGCGCCACCACGCCCGGCTTATAACTGCAAAAAATTTTAAGCAACCGAGATGGCCTTCAACAGGTAAGTAGATAAGCAAGTTGTGGCACATCCATACAATGAAAGATTATCCAATGATAAAAAATATGAGCTACCAAGCTACAGAAAGAAGGAACCTTAAATGTATATTACTATATGAAAGAAGCCAGTTTGAAAAGGCTACAAATAGCATTATTCTGTCTATATGACATTCTGAAAAAGGCGATACTATAAAAACAGTAAAAACATCAGTGACTGCCAAGAATGCAGGGGACGAGAGGAAGGGATGAGCAGGTGGAGAGCGCACAGGGGACTTTTAGGATAGTTGATTACTCTGTAGGATACTGTAATGGTGGATTCAGTAAATTGCATATTTGTCAAACCCAAAAAATAGAAGACAAAGAGTGAACTCAAATAAGAACTATGAGCAGGGTGTGGTGGCGCATGCCTGGAATTCCAGTACTTGGGAGACTGAGACAGGAGGATCTCAGGTTTGAGGCCAGCCTCAGCAACTTGTGAGGCCCTCTGCAACTTAGTGGGACCCTGCTTCAAAAAAAGAATAAAATAGGGCTGGGGATGTAGCTTGGAGGTGGAATACCTCTGGGTTCAATCCCTAGTACCGCAAAATAAATAAATGAATAAAATAAAGAATAAAATAGGGCTGGGTGTAAAGCTTGGATACCTGAATGACCCTGGGTTCAACCCCCAGTACCACACAAAAAAAAAGAACTATGAACTTTCATTAATAATAAGGTATCAATACTGGTTTATCAATTTTAGCAAATGCATCACACTAATGTGGAATGTTAATAATAGGGGAAATGGTGACAGGGTGGGGAAGAAAGGGTATATTGGAACTCTTTGTACCTACTCATTTTTTCAGTAAACCCAAAACTGCTCTTTAGAAAGTCTATTAACTTTTTTTTTTTTGTGGTACCGGGGATTGAACCCAGGGGCGTTCTACCTCCGAGCTACACCCCTGGCCCTATTTTTTATACTTTATTTTGAAACCGGGTCTCACGAAGTTGTGGAAGCCTCACTAAGTAGAGAGAGACAGAGAGAGAGCTGAGGCTGGCCGCGAACCCGGATCCTCCTGTCTCCGCCTCCCAAAGTACTGGGATTACAAGCGTGCACCACCACGCCCAGCTAGAAAGTCTATTAATTTTTAATAAATAATATGTTAAAAAGAGAACAATGAGATACCTCTTTATATCCACTACAATGGCTATAATAAACAAAAATTAAAAGTGTTAGTGACAATGTGAAGAAACTAGAACCATCTGCCGGGGGGAATATATAATCCTTTAGCCACTGTGAAAAAGTTTGGTGGTTCCTCAAAAAGTTGAATATAGAATTACCATGACCCAGTAATTCCACTCTTATACATATCCAAAATAAGTAACAGCAGGTATTGAAACAAACACATGTACACATGTTTTTAGTAGCACTATTCAAAATAGCCAAAAGGAGCCGGGTGTGGTGGCACACACTTGTAATTCCAGTACTTGGGAGGCTGAGATGGGAGGATCCGGGTTTGCGGCCAGCCTCAGCTACTTAGTGAGGCCCTCCGCTACTTCGTCAGACCCGGTTTCAAAATTAAATATAAAAACAAAGTAGGGCTGGGGGTGTAGCTCGGAGGTAGAATGCCCCTGGGTTCAATCCCTGGTACCGCAAAAAAAAAAAAAAAAAAAAAAAAACTTGAAAGTCTTGCTAAGTAGCCAACTCATTAAATTGCTAAGGCTGGCCTTGAACTTGCAATTCTCCTGTCTCAGCCTCCCAAGTACTGTGGCACCCTTTACCTAATCATTTCCCCATCCAGTTTCTTGTCTTGGAGGTAGAGTGCCCCTAGGTTCAATCTCCAGTACAAAAAAAAATTTTTTTCTAAGAAGAATTACATAAATGGTAGCTACTATAATTAGAATTCAATTCCAACTCTTTAATAATATTTCCAAGGCTTATACCTTACATATAGGCATATGAAAAACCAAAAGCATCAACAATCAGCCTTGGTTCTTGAAGGACATACCCTTGGAATGCTCCACCTTCGCTCTTCCCATTTGGCTCTCTCTCCATCTTTCAAGGCCTACCCAAACATCCCATCCTCTATAGCCTTCTTCTAATATTTTCCCAAACATAATCACTATTGTTTGTTTGTTTTGATACTGGGGATTGAACCCAGGAACATTCTACCTTTGAGTTATAGCCCCAGCCCTTTTTATTGTTTTATTTTGAAACGGGGTCTCGCTAAATTGCTGGGGCTGGCCTTAAATCTGCAATACTCCTCTCAGCCTCCCAAGTACTGGGATTACAGGCGTGTGCCACTATACCTGGCAGTCATTGCTCTTTTTTTGGGGGGGAGGGGACTGGGGGTTGAACCCAGGGGGGCAGTTCTACCTCTGAGCTACACTCCCAACCCTATTTTATTTTTAACATAATTACTTAATTTTGGAGCTGGGGATTGAATCCAAGGGCATTCTACCTCTGAGCTAGACCCCAAGCCCTATTTTTTTGTACTTATTTATTTATTTTTGTGGTTCTGGGGATGGAATCCAGGGGCATTCTACCTCTGAGCTATACCCCCGGCCCTTTTTATTTTTTATTTTGGTACAGGATCTTGCTAGGTTGCCGACATTCTCAGTACATTGCTGAGGCTATCCTCAAACCTGCGATCCTCCTGTCTCAGCCTCCCAAATACTGGAATTACAGGTGTGCGCCACCATGCCCAGCTATTTTATTTTATTTTCAAACAGGGTCTTGCTAAATTGCTGAAATTGGCCTCGAATCTGCAATGCTCCTGTCTCAGCCTCCAAGTACTGGAATTACAGGCATGCACCATACCTGGCTTATTTTTTATTTTGAAACAGGGTCTTGACAAGTGTTGGGGTCTCCACCCAGTGCCATGAAAGGGCCTGGTGGACTAGCAGAAGCCTGCTCTAGAGTGCCGGGCCTCTTCCACTTGGCAGTGACTCAGCATATCAATGGCAAAGATGGCGCTGGCGGACCCCTCAGAGGGAGGTCCCGCAGATAGCCCCACCTAACCTCAGGAGGGCTATGATAGGCAGTTACCTCCTTCCGTGCTCACAGACAACAGGTGCCTCCACCTATGATAGGTTACAGGGGGGCGTGTTGACCCGACCCTCGCGTGCCATCGGGTCACACCCTACTGCTTGGGAGTTCCCTTTATGGCCTCTACTTTAAAAGGGGGATTGGCTTTCTAATAAACGAGATCGTGCTCGACATGTCTCCCGGCCCGCGGTGTGGTTTTTCGGGCCGTCCAGCGTTTATTCCCCTGTCAGTATCGTGCCACCCCTGGGCGGGACCCGAGAGACGAGTTGCTGAGGCTGGCCTCAAACCTGCAATCCTCCTGTCTCAGCCTCCCAAGTACTGGGATTACAGGTGTGCACCACAACACCCGGCTAGCCATTGCTCTTTAACATACCCTAAGACCAAGACTGTCACCAACTCATTGCTTAGAGTACATTATCAGGCTAAATTAGCTCAGTGTTTTGGTTTATATTTCCTCTGATTTTTCTCCATTCTTAATTGATTTTAGTTACTCTTAGGAACACTTGGGCAAGTTTTCTGCAACAAACCCAAATTCAACATTCCTTTAATACCTACTTTGTGAAGGGGCATAAAGACATAAAGATAAACACAGCATGCTAACCATCTAAAGAGTACAGAAACTTGTGGTGAAGCAGACGTCTCCTATATCAACAGTGGTACAAGACCTGCACTAACTGTAATACAGTTGAAGACAGAGGAGGATGGTAGGGCATTCCAGGGCAGAGGCTCATAGGCAAAACAGTTCATTCACTCTCGATACATTGACAGGCAACAAAACAGATGCTGGGGCTACCTTAGAGCCTAGAGAAGTGGTGTTTGAAAATATTTTACAAGGATTATTGCAGGGGGAAAAAATGTAGATACCTAAGAGACAACAAAGAGAAGACGAGTTGTTCTGGCTGGAAATGGGATGAAGAAGACTCTCAGTTTGGACCCTGTCTCCCTGGGCCCCAGGATACCCCTGCCGATCTGGGGCAGCCCAGCACTAAGGGAGTAAAAGTGCTCCTCCTCATCTTATCCTGTTTTGATACAAGCACCTGCAGAGTAAATGCTACAGAAGTATTTGTTAAATGAAACATGAGGGCTCAGGAATAATTTACAAGTCACTGATCTAATGAATGGGGATGACAGGTGTATGGGGAAGAAGTGAAATTGCCAAGGACAAGCAGGCTGAGTCCAAATCACCGAAATCCAAAACTACACAAAGAATTGTAACAGTGACCAGTTTCTCTAAAATCTCATGAGGTACAAAGCTCATCTCAACCTCATAATTTTCTCCTGCAATTCTTGTTTCCTTAGTCTGCTCTATCTGCTGCCATAGCAGTTTCTTCAGATTTTTCCCGCTTTCTTCAAACTTCCAGCTCTCTGCCTCCCCCTCCTCCCTCAGCAGAGGGCCTTCCCATCACACAGTGCAGGGACCCATACCTTCTGCCCTGGGTGCTTGGTTTCCCCAGTGCATCTCAGCTAGCGCACAGGGGGAAACTCAAGCTTCAAAGCCAGTTGCTCTGGATCACCCTGGGTCCGAGTTCTCCAGGAAGGTCCTTGATGCAATACCCTCTCTCTTCCATCTCCAACAGTCCTTTGTGCTGGCTCCTTCCCATCAGGATTTAAACATGCTCAAGTTTCTCACATATTTAAAAAACAAGTAGTCTTCTTTTGACCCGAGATTCTCCCTGCAGCTTTTTTTTTTTTTTACTTTTCCTTAACTGCCAAATTTTGGGAAGGTTTGACTCCAACCTTTCCGTCTCCATTTTTTCACCTCACCTTCTCATCAGTCCATGGTGATCTGGCTTTGGTTACCACTACTCCCCCAGACAATGCCCCTTCCCACCCAACTGACATTTCTCAGTTATCTGTCTACTACCCTCTGATGTAAAACACACTCTTTCCTCATGCCATCCTCTCTGGGTTTTCCTCCTGCTCCCTTAAATGTTCACATTCCAGCCAGGCGTGTGGCACACGTTCACATTCCAGCCGGGCGTGTGGCGCACGCTTGTAATCCCAGTACTTGGGAGGCTGAGACCGGAGGATTAGGGTTCACAGCCAGCCTCAGCTACTAAGCGAGGCCCTCCACAACTTAGTGAGACCCTGTTTCAAAATAAAGAACAAAAAATAGGGCTGGGGGTATAGCTCGGAGGTAGAATGCCCCTGAGTTCAATCCCCAGTACCACAACAACAACAAAAAAGTTGCTGAGGCTGGCTGTGAACCTGCAACCCTCCTGTCTCAGCCTCCCCAAGTACTGGATTAACAGGTGTGTGCCACCAAGCCTGGCCTCCAAGTCTTAATATACAGCCCAGTTCCTTCTCCTAAATGCCAGATTTATGATCAAACATTGATGTCTTACAAGCATCTCAAACTTAAGTTCTAAGCTAAATTCAATTTATACCCACCCGAATCTTCTCTTGTCCATGTTTTCTATACAGGTGAATGGCATGCCCACCACCGAGCCTCCCACACCAGAAGTCTTGACTCTCCTGGGCTCCTACTCCTGTACTACGTCCATCAACGGCTCTCATCCCACGACCACCATCCTCAGCAGCAACTTCACTCAAGTCAAGACGCCCAGTGTGTGTCAGATACTGCTGCAGACATTAAGTATATAGAAGTGAACAAGAAGCCAGGCGTGGTAGCGCACACTTGTAATCCCGGTACTTGGGAGGCTGAGACCGGAGGATCGCAGGTTCGTGGCCAGCCTCAGCAACTTGTGAAGCCCACTGCAACTTAGTGAGACCCTGTTTCAAAATAAAGGAATAAAATAGGGCTGATGGTATAGCTCAGAGGTAGAATGTCCCTCCCTGGGTTCAATCCCCAGTAACACACACACACACACACACACACACACAAAAAAAAGACAAGTTAAATCTTAAAGGACATGGGCAAACAAAACAATAAAAGGACAAGGTAATTTCAGATTGTGATAAAGTCTAGAGCACAACAAGGGAGGGTAATGGGATGGGGCACTACTTTGTTTTATTTATTTATTTATTTATTTATTTATTTTTGTGGTACTGGGGATTGAACCCAGGGGTATTCTACTTCCAAGCTACACCCCCAGCCCTTTTTATTTTATTATTTGGAAACAGGGTCTCACTAAGTTTCAGAGGGCCTAAGTTGCAGAGGCTGGCTTCAAACCCACAATCCTGTCTGTGCCACCACACCCAACTCTGTTTTATTTAAGTATTTTCTCTAGTGCTGGTGGGGCACTACTTAAAACAGGAAGGATGAGCAGGGCATGATGGGGCATGTCTGTAATCCCAGTATTTGGGAGGTTGAAACAGGAGGATCACAGGTTTAAGGCCAGCCTTAGCAATTTAGTGAGGCTCTCACCAACATAGCGAGACTGTTTGCAAATAACAAATAAAATCAGGCTGGGGGTGTAGCTCAGAGGTAGAATGCCTCTGGGTCCAATCCCTAGTACCACCACCAAAAAAAAAAAAAACCC
>PVJS01034131.1:8373-21849 GCA_004027185.1 Glis glis | reverse complement strand
GAGAGAGAGCTGAGGCTGGCCGCGAACCCGGATCCTCCGGTCTCCGCCTCCCAAAGTACTGGGATTACAAGCGTGCGCCACCACACCCGGGGTTGGTAGAATATATTTTTAATAAAAATCTATTTCCACACTTCACTGGTTTCATCTTAGAAGGAAGACTTTTTACAATGCTCACTGTTTTGCAGTCACTAAAAAAAAGACAGACCCTAAATCAACATCTTAAATTCCCATGTACTGTTCAAAAAGACCACCAACATTTTTTATTGCCTTTGCTTTGGTTTCAGAGGTGTTATGGTCAGATATAGAGAGACCTCTGAAGAGCTCAGGGTTGGTATAGTTAAGTCGTAAGGGCTATATAATCTCATCAGTGGATAAATCCATTGTAATGGATTTATCTGGGTGATGACCAGAGCCAGTAGGGTGTGGCCACAGAAGGCTGGTCCCTGGCAGTGCAGCCTTGGGGATTATATATGGTTCCTTCTCCCCTTGCTGCTCTCCTGCTTCCAGCCTCTGTGGTGTGAGGAGCAGAGCCCATGTGCTCTCCCTCTCTCTTGCTTCCAGCCTCCATGACGTGAGGAGCAAAGCCCTTGTGTTCTGTTCCCGTTCACTCTGCTTCCTGCCATGTCCTGAGATCCAGATATGGGCCTCGCAGGGACTGGACCCAGAACTTCCAAGGAAACTGTGAGCAAAGAAATCTTCCTTCCTCTCAGTTGTATGGTCAGGTTTTTTAGATTATAGCAGTTGAGAATGCTGAGACAAGAGGGCATGTCTTCCATGGTGGCAGGACTTCTTTTGTGTGTGCGTGTGGTTCCAGGGCTTGAACCCAGGGGCATTCTACTTTCAAGCTACACCCCCAGCCCTATTTTTTTATTTTGAAACAGGATCTCGCTAAGTTGCTTAGGCTCGCTTCAAATCTGTGATACCCCTGTCTTGGCCTCACAAGTACTGGGATTACAAGCATATGCCACCACACGCAGCTGGTAGGACCTTTTGATCTCACATGAAGTGTCCCATTTGCAGAGACAATATTGTCTGTTAATGGCTTTCTAGTTTTTCACCTTGGTCCTATTTCGGATGCCTTCTTAGGTTCTATTTACTTCATGGTAAAGAGTTCCTCTTTTTTAAAAATTCCTTTAACTTCTTGGCAACTTCATAGTGATGCCACCCAATAATATTTTCTCCATTTATGAATTCAGTATGATCCCATGCACAGATTGTTTTTACTGAGCCAATAATGCTACCATCTTCAATTGTCTTGATAAAAGCACAGCTAACACCATAATCTGTAATACTGAGTCCAAGTAAATCCTCAAATTTATACACTTTTTTAGTACTTACACATGGGCAAATATGAAGTCTGCAAGACTAAATTGCCTTCTACGAGTCTTCCCATGTCAATTTTACAGGGCACCCAGGAAGCAGAGAGAGACTCTATCAAATAATTTTTAAAGTCTCATCTATCCCATGAAGACATGCATTTTCAATAAAAATATACATTCTTATAGAAAGATTTATAACATTATTTTGTGTACTAAGAATGATTGCAATGATAACTAGATCCAAAAGAAATTTTTAACATTTACAGAATTATGATTATGGACAATTTAAATGGCAGGCATTTCAAGGATTTGCCTGAGAACTTTCAGGCAAATCCTGACAGCGTCAGACCAAACCAGAGGGCAGAAGTTGGTCCGAAATGTGGGCTGTCCAAGTCAAGTGGGTGACTTAGGTGGCTAGTTCAACTGCGCAGGTGGCCTGGCCCAAGAGGCCCTGTGCAGGGGGATGAGTTCAGATAAAGCAGTATTGCCAGAGTTCAGAGAAACAGGTGAAACATTTTGTTCCTTGAGAGGAGAAGCATCACCCTGGAAACTGAATTAGATAAGTGGATGTTGGAAGAACTCAAGTGAAGACAATCATGTGCTGCTGCTGAATCCTCAGCCCTGGGCACTCTCCACTTCATTGACGGAGGGTCTGCAGCTCAGGAAAGCAGGAATCAGCTGCACGTTCCAGATGAGAGCTGACGCTTCTGCCTCGCAGCACTGTGCGTCTCACTTCATGTCAACCCCTGCACGAACACATAACCTCCTGCCTGGCTTTCAACCGCCTGACTGATGAGGACAGGGTGTGGGTTTCAAGCCTTTCCCCAGCTCTTCTTCCTGACCCTGCTTCTCTCATCCTGACCCTTTTCCCTGCCCTTCTATTCTCACTCTATTTATTCTCCAGATCAATTGTTGTTTGCCCCTGGGGATCCCCAAATCTACAATTTCCAGATCAGATCCTTCTCCTGGGGTTCAATTGGTCAAAGAGTAATCACTCCTCTAATCTC
Organism: Glis glis; assembly: GCA_004027185.1. Classification (NCBI taxonomy): domain Eukaryota; kingdom Metazoa; phylum Chordata; class Mammalia; order Rodentia; family Gliridae; genus Glis; species Glis glis. The sequence continues at coordinate 19,523 of PVJS01034131.1, read as the reverse complement.
TCCCCATTCATTGGACCAAACGAGTTCCAGTGATCCATGGCCAGCAGTCTCCTATTTCTGCCTGAGTCTCTTTCCTCTCGCTCCATTCTCTCTCTGCCAGAGCCATCTGACCACGTCCTCCCCTACATAGAACCTTTTAGAGATTGCAGTGGGGAGGAGAAATGAAGTCACCTCCTTGGCTGGGCATTCAAGGTGCTAAATGTTCTACTCCTGCCATCCACTCCTGGCTTCGGCCATGCCCAACCACTTGCAACTCTTAAAACAATGAATCTCCTCTTTTAGGCCCCAGTACCTTGGTTCATCCCACTCCCCCCTCTCTGTAATATCCTTTCTTCTTCTTGCCAACCTGAAAACCTCTGTTAGGGACTGGTGTCGCATTTGCTGCTTGCTGAAGTCCCTCGCATGAATGACTCTGGGTCCAAAATTATTATTTTTAATAACAGGGTCAGCTGAGAAGGAGCCAGGCAATTCTCCTGACCTCCTTCAGACAACGTCCTTTTTTATTAAGGGTTTAAACAAAGCAAATGGCAAGGGGGTCATGAGTTTAGTATAAGGTTACAGGCTAAGTTTTTAGGAATAGGCAATCATAAGCTAGATTTAGGGTGTGGCAGTCACAAGCTAAGTTTAAGGAGGGGGAAGGTAAGCATTTCAGGGAGAATAGAAGGTCATCAAAGTCCACCTTTTGGTCCCATCCGGTCCAAGGAAGCTTGTCTGCATGCTGACAATTTCCACCTAGCATGTACTGTGTACCTAGCTGAGCCAGAAATGGTGACCTCATTGCGTGGGCTAAGATGGCCCCCAACAAACCTCCACTCTCTCCTTTGCCAACTCAGGTTCTAGTTAGCAAAGTCTTTGCCAAACTGCAAAGCAACTCGGTGTCCCCCTCTTCTAAGTTCCCGTAGTTCATCATTCATTCAGTCCAACGCCCTTTGTCATAGTACTTATCCCACTGCACCGTCATCACTCAGTTCATGCATCATTCTACCATCAATCAACATCCTCTTTGAGATCGATTCTCATTTATCTCTGAATCAGCCATCAGGAAGGGAGGAAATGTCTTGCTCACCACAGGATGGTAACATTTTGGCCACCTGAGTCCCATGTCTCTGCTCCTCAAAAAGGACAGGGAAGTAAAGGCTAGAGGGCAAGTAGAGATCTGTTAGTTAACTCCCTCACTTTACGCATGGGGATGCAGAGTACCAGAGGTGAGACTAGCCATGGGATAGCTGTGGCAGCTCTCCCGCCCTCTGCTATCATGCCAAGCTGTGCTCCGAGTTAGCACAGATCATCGCAGGGCCATGGGCAGCCTGAGCATGCTCAGGACTGGTAGTTTTGTTAGGTAGTTGGATTAAAGATGAGCTGGGCAGAGAAAGGAATGGGACAGAGGATCCGGTCAGCGCTAGTGAGTGGTCCCCCCCCTGGGGCGGCCTGTTGACTTACAGTTTCGTTGAGCGCTGCTCTTAATCTCTGTGGGGGGGCTCTGTCTCTGCCGCAGGTTCTGATCAGGCCTCCGGGCCCTGGGGTCTCTGCCGAGCGTGGATCGAACTGCTGTTTGCTGTTGTCACTGATGCTCTGCAGTGCTGGTTTTAGGAGAGCTCCCTGCTTTCTTTGTCGGTGGCCTGCAGAAGCTGCAATGCCGGTAGCCACCGGCGCAGTCTGACCAAGATGGCACCGCTGTCCCTTCTGCCATCGCAGCAGTTCAGGTCTGTGTCGCGCGTGGAGCGAGTTGCTGCTTGCCTTCACTGCTGCTATTCTGCAGCTGCTGGACTCACAACAGGTCGCTGGCGTCTCGGTTGGTCTTGTGTAGAAGCCACAATGCTGGTAGCCACTGGTAAGGTCCTGCCAAGATGGCGCCACTGCAGTTGCTGTCACCGCCGCCATTTGGTCTCTTGAGTGTGGAGGAGCCACTGCTTGCTTTCGTCTCTGCTGATCTGTAGTTGAACTTACAACAGGTCTCTGGCTTCTCTGCCGGCGGTGTGTGGAAGCTGCAATGCCAGTAGTGGCTGGCGAGGTCCGGCCAAGATGGCGCCACCGCCGTTCCTTTGGTAAGGCGCTTGGAGCATTTTACTTTCCTCTGTTTTGTCTTCTGGCTTTGATTCTGTCACATTTCAAACTTTTTGTTGTTTACTTCAAGTTTGTGTTGCTTTTGTTCTCCTGTGGAGAAGTTGCTTTCACAGCGATTGAGATCCACGTCTCAGAGAAATCGTAGCGTGGTATCTCCCTTGGTCGCCATCTTGGATCGTCTATTGCTTTTTAAAAAAACTTTTATTAGTACATTGTAATTATTCATCCTAGTGAGATTCAAAGTGATACAAACATATGTGCACATAACACTTGATGTATTTCCTTCCCCATCCCACCCCTCTCCCCTTCTTTCCTCCCTGTACATATCAGTGAGATTGGGAGTGATAGCTTTATATATTGCCATAGCATTATTTGAACTATTCCCTTCTTCAATCCTCCTTTTCCCCTCCCTACATTCCTCTCCTATCTTGTTCCACTATTCTACTGATCTCTCTTCTCATTTATTTGAAGTCCCTTATGTTACTCTTTTTTTTTTTTTTTGCGGTACTGGGGATTGATCCCAGGGCATTCTACCTCCAATCTACACCCCCAGTCCTATTTTTAATTCTTTATTTTAAAACAGGGTCTCAGTAAGTTGCGGAGGGCCTCACTAAGTAGCTGAGGCTGGCCGAGAACCCGGATCCTCCAGTCTCAGCCTCCCAAGTACTGGGATTACAAGTGTGCGCCACCACACCCGGCTTCCTATTTTCTAACTTCCACATATGACAAAAAACATACAACCCTTGACTTTCTGAGACTGGCTGACTTTTGATTGCTGATTAGAGTTACATTGCATAAACATATCACACTTTGTGTATTCTCTTGTAGTTTCTATGTATGTTATGAGGTAAGAGTCAAAGTTCCTTTGATTCTCATATACAGTGTCCATTTTATCCATCACCATTTAATGAAAAGATCATCCTTTCCGCCACTGAGTTGCTGTTATTATTTGTTATTATTATGTTATTATTAGTTGAGTTATTTTCATTGTTTGGCTATAATGAATAAAGCTGCTATGAACATCTTGTGCAAGCCTTTTTTGTGGACATATTTTTCTATTGTAGGGGTGGAATTTGGGGGTCAAAAGGTTTTCCCCCAACCCCAACCACTGTATAAAAAATTTCATGCATATACAAAATTGAAGGCATTTTATAGTAAATAAAGACATATATGCTCATCAACTAGACTCTACCATTAATATTTTACCCTACTGGCTCTATCACATTACCTATCTTTTCATCCCTCTACCCATTAATTAATCATTTTATTTTGATCAATTTTAAACTGAACTGTAGATATAAGTACATTTCCCCCAGACAGCTACCATGTGTTTCAGTCAGCATTCTCACTGCTGTAAACCCCAAATGCACAATGACCACAACTTAGAGGAAGGAAGATTTATTTTGCTCACAGTCCTGGAGATTTCAGAGGATTCAGTCCATATTAGGTTGGGTGAAGACTGCAGAGCTCAAGGCCTGGCAGTGGGAAGCAGAGTGAGCATGAGCAGAGGGACTGTGCTCTTACATCATGGAGGCCAGAAGCAGAGAGAGAGAGAGAGAGAGAGAGAGAGAGAGAGGAAGGGGGGGAGAGAGAGAGGAAGGGGGGGAGGAACTATCTATCTGTATATAGATAGGTAGGCCATACATCCAGGGACCTCTCCCCAGCAACCAAGCCCTGCTTCAAAAATGGCATCCTTGTCTATGATGTGAGGTCTAGAGGACATTCTAACCATAGCAGCATGCATGTTATTAACTAGAATTCAACATTTGCTTATAGTTTTAAATTTATATACCTATACTTCCTCCCCTCATAGACAACCACTCCTCTGAGTTTTTTTCCATCATAGATTAGTTTTTTCTGTTTTATACTTTTATATAAATAGAATTATGCACCATATTTTTGGAAATGCATTTTTACACTTAACATAATGTTTGTTTGTTTGTTCTTGCAGTGTTGGGGGTCAAACCCAGGGCCTCATTCATGTTAGGCACTCTCTCTACCACTGAGCTACATCACCAGTCCTATGTGTAAGTTTTTGTTTGAGCTCTGTCTTTAGTGCCCCAGGTGTATCCCTAAGAGTAAAACTGCTGATTTCTGCAAAAACTATATGTTTGACTTTTGAGGAACAGAAGCAGGTTCTTAGGAGAGTCAAAGTACTGTGACTGGAGGAGCCTGGGGCCTTTATAGGAGGTGTCCTTTTCAGAAAGAGGAGATTGCTCTCCATTTGACCTTCCCATTGTTACCTGCTACCAGAATTTTTATCCAACCCCTGTCCCTGTGTCCCAGGCCTTTTTTTCTTTTCTTTCCTTTTCCTTTTCCTTTCCCATTTTCCTTCCTTCTTTTACTGGGGATTGAAGCCAAGTGTGTTCTACTGCTAAGCTATACCCCCAGCCCTATTTTATTTTTAAAATTTGAAACAGGGTCTTGCTAAGCTTCCAGACTCTGGCCTCAAACCTGTGATCCTCCTGTCTCAGCCTCCCAAGTACTGGGATTATAGGCATGTGCCATGGTGCCTGGCTCCATTCCACTTCCGATGGCTCCTCCTCTGCTCCCCAAGACCACTTGGCTCTCCCAAGATTACTCCTAAAGTCAACACCCCACACTGATCTTCCTGCAGCCTGGCCATAGCAGCCCCAACAACCCAAAGTGTGGTCCCAGGACCCCAGCATCTGAATAAACATCACCAGATAATTTTCATTTTTGTTAGCAATGCACATTCATGGGTCCCAGCCCAGATCTACTAAATCAAAATCTCTGGAGTGTGCAGCAGGGCCAGCTTTGTTCTAATACAACCTCAGGGACTGGCATGCTTAGCTGTGAGGATCTGTACTCTCTAGGGTCTTCTCACTCAGAGCAGAGAGAGCCCAGATCACGGGGCCCTTAGCTTAGAAGGGGTGATCATATTGTATGTGGTGTGTGTGCACATATGTGTGCATGGCTGGGGATGGGGTGTGTTGAGAGGTGGTGCTGGGATGTACCCACTCACAGGAAGAGATGATGCAAGTTACTGGGGCCCACCCAATGCTGCAGAGCCCTGTCTACTGAGGACTCTGTTTTCCACTCTGCTGGATGCTGCAGTTGCTCCTCCCACTTTGGAGCTTGTCCTAACCCCAGCCCTATCTCTTGGGGTTTCTCCTGCAGTGGGACCCACCTCTCAGCCTCCATGGTGTATCGTCTCCAGAGGAAAGCATGCTGTCCGTGTACTTTGGGGGCTTACTCCCATCCTCTGGGCAAGCAGAAGGCAGTGACAAATGGCTGAGGGTGGCTGAATGGCAGTCTCCAGATCTCATGGAGTCCTCACAGTCGTAATCTTGTGGTTCTTACTGTCCTCCAGGGGGTAGGGCAGATGCCTCCCAGGAAGCCCCATCCGTGCAGTGCCAATGGACTCCTAGAAAGCCATAGATGACCCTGCTCCACAGAGGGCCTTTGTCTTGTCCATCCTCCTCCTGGGGGCTGGGCAGCAGGTGCAGCTCCAGGTGCTGCTGGCATCTCCCTACCTCTTCTAAGTCCAGGCTCCAGACCTCAGCATTCTCTACCCAAAGGGATGCACTCTAACCCCCAAAAACTATGTCTCCAGGCAAATGAGATCAGATGGGAGGAGAGAAGCTGGGACATAAGATTATTAAAAAGCTTTGAACCTGCTGACGTGGTGGCACACACCTGTGATCCCGGTACTTGGGAGAGGATCACAGGTTTGAGGCCAGCCTCAGCAACTTAGAGAGACCCTGTTTCAAAATAAGAAATGAAAAAAGGACTGGGAGTGTAGCTCAAAAGTAAAATGCAGCCGGGTATGGTGGCGCACGCTTGTAATCCCAGTACTTTGGAGGCTGAGACAGAAGGACCACAAGTTCATGGCCAGCCGCAGCAACTTTAAGGCCCTCCTCAACTTAATGAGATCCTATTTCAAAATAAAGAATAAAAAATAGGGCTGGGGGTGTAGCTTAGAATGCCTCTGGGTTCAATCCCCAGTACCAAAAAAAGAAAAGAAAAAGCTTTGAACCTGGTAAGAAGGGAAAGAGACTGATGCATACACATCAGAATTACTCTCAGTTGCTCTGCTGTCCCTTCCAGAATCAGTCAGTGGGCCCCTGGCAGAAATGGCCCCAAATGCTTGGTCTCACCTCTCTGGATTTCATCCTCCTCTCATATTGAGGCGCAATCATATTTGTGGCCTTTTTACCTCCCTACTGCCTTACAGTGAGCATTGTGGCTGTCCTTGGCAGGGGAACTGGTCTTAATCACCTAATCCACCATCACTGGAAGTGGAGACCTGACTCCTACAGTTTCTTCAATGCCCAGTTCCCTTGCAACCACCTCTTTGAAATCTTTCCCTATCTTACTAACTCTGTTATCATCCCATCTCACATCTGTCTCCCTTGTAGGAGTGTGTGTGTGTGTGTGTGTGTGTGTGTGTGTTACTAGGGATTGAATCCAGGGATGTTCTCCCTCTGAGCTACAGCCCCCAGCCTTATTTTTCATTTTGAAACAGGGTCTCACTAAGTTGCTGAGAATGGCCTTGAACCTACAATCCTCCTATCTCAGCCTCCCAAGAACTGGGATTACAGGTGCACCATCACACTTGGCTTTGCTTTGTATGTGTTTAAGCCCTTGAGGGGATGGGCACATTATGGTTATCTTTGTGTTGAGTCTATTGTTATATAGGATGTGCTCAGTGAATGTTGGGTGAATTGGATGAATAAACTCTACAAAAGAAACAAAGCAGCAGAACAGGAAAAGCCCTAAAGGAGACTACGTCCTTCAGTGGTATATTTTTAAAGAAACAGTACCCTTTTTTCAAATACACTTATGCAGAACCTACCTTATAAGACCCATAAAGGAACTTCAGAGAGGATCCAAGATGGCGACCAAGGGAGATACCATGCTATGATCTCTCTGAGACTTGGATCTCAATCGCTGTGAAAGCAACTTCTCCACAGGAGAAGAAAAGCAACAAAAACTTGAAGTAAACAACGAAGGGTTTGAAATGTGACAGAATCAAAGCGAGAAGACAAGGCAGAGGGAAGTACAAAGCTCCAAGCGCCTTACCTAAGGGACGGCGGCGGCGCCATCTTGGCTGGACTGCACCGGCCGCTACCGGAATTGCAGCTTCCACATGCCGCCAGCAGAGAAACCAGAGACCTGTTGTGAATTCAACTGCAGATCAGCAGAGACGAAAGCAAGCAGTGGCTCGCTCCACACTCAAGAGACCAAACGGCGGTGGTGACAGTGGCTGCAGTGTCGCCATCTTAGCAGGTCTTTGCCGGCGGCTACCAGCATTGTGGCGCCTGCACAAGTCCAGTGGAGATGCCAGCGACCTGCTGTGAATCCAGCAGCTGCAGAATAGCAGCAGTGTAGGCGAGCAGCGACTCGTTCCACACGCGACACAGAACCGAACTGATGTGTCAGCAGAAGCGGCAGCGGCGCCATCTTGAACAGACCGCACCAACAGCAACCAGCATTGCGGCTTCTGCAGACCACCAACAAGGAAACCAGGGAGCTCTTCTAAAACCAGCACAGCAGAGCATCAGCGACGGGTGCGAGCAGCAGTTTGATCCATACTCGGCAGAGTCCCCAGGGCCCGGAGGCCTGATCAGAGCCTGCTGCAGTGACTGAGCCCCCCAAGAGATTAAGAGCAGTGCTCAAGGAGACCATAAGTCAACGAGCCACCCCAGGGGGAAACCACCCAGTATGGCCACAGGGACGTGCGGGGTCTGGGACAGTGTGGATTATCCCAGCGGTGGTGGGAGTGGCGTTTGCTGTGGGACGTGGTAGACGTGTGGATAAGCAGACAATCCCTGGCAACATTTGACTGGGACAGATTTGCAGCCCGCAGGTCACAGCACCCTTGTAGAGTCCCTGGGGAGCACCACAGGACATACAGCTGTGGTACCTGGGGAAAATTGAACCAAACCAGCCCTCTCTGTGGAAAACACAGAGTTCCATGTTTGCACAGAATCGGGGCAAGCCAACACCCACTGCATCTGTAGGCAGAGAGACACAAGCCTGGGGCCCCCTACTGGTGACATCTGCCATAGGCGTAAATAGAAAGAGACAGAGGGACAGGCTCTCTCTCTCTCTCTCTCTCTCTCTCTCTCTCTCTCTCCCTCCCCTTAGTGAGGCCCTCTGCAACTTCGTGAGACCCGGTTTCGAAATAAAGTATAAAAAATAGGGCCGGGGGCGTAGAGCGGAGGTAGAACGCCCCTGCGTTCAGACCTCTCCAAAAATGAACACATAGTATATAAATTAGAAAAACAATTCGACAGCATGAATTGGACATTGAAGAGATCTCAGCCAGTCTTAAAAGAGCAAACATAAGAATAATAGGCATAGAAGAGGGATTAGAAATTGAAACTAAAGGAATCAGTAATCTATTCAGAGAAGTAATATTAGAAAATTTTCCAAAAAGAGAAAGAGAGGTTGATACACAGGTACAGGAAACATATAGAACCCCCAATAGACAGGATCAGAGAAGAGGTTCACCATGCCACATAATAATCAAACTGACTAATGTAGAGGCCAAGGAGAGAATCTTAAAGGCAGCGAGAGCAAAAGAGCAAGTAACATTCAAAGGCAAACGAATAAGAATCACTCCCGACCTTCCAAACCAAGTCATGAAAGCCAGGAAGGCCTGGAGCGACATATTGCAAACTCTGAAAGAAAACTACCTCGAGCCAAGATTTGTCTACCCAGCAAAGATATCTATCAAGTTTGATGGAGAAATAAAAACCTTCCATGACAAACAGAAGCTGAAAGACTTTATGTCTTCCAAACCAGCACTAGAGAAAATGCTTAATTACAAAGAAGAAATAATAAGGAAATGCCAGAACCAGAGAAACAGTGATTTCCATCAAACAAACAACTAGGCAAAGAACCAACAGTGATTTCCAACAAACAAACAAACTAGGCAAAGATCTCAAAATGTTAGAATTGAAAACCCATCTCTCAATAATCACACTGAATATAAATGGCCTCAACTCCCCAATCAGAAGACATAAGGTGGCAAAATGGATTAAAAATCACAATCCATCTATATGCTGCCTGCAAGAAACACACCTTACAAGTAAAGATACGCACAAACTAAAGGTGAAGGGATGGAGCAAGGTAATCCATGCTAACGGAACTCAAAAACAAGCAGGAGTAGCAATTATGATATCAGACAAATTAGACTTCAAACCTAAACTTATCAGAAGAGACAAAGAAGGTCATTTCTTACTGGTAAAAGGAACAATCCAGCAAGAGGATATAACAACATCCAACATTTATGCCCCAAACATAGGTGCAACCACTTTCATAAAAGAAACTCTTCGCGATATTAAATGACACATAGATTCCAATACAGTAATATTGGGAGACTTCAACACACCTGTCACACCACTAGATCGATCTGTAAGACAAAAAAGGTCAGTAAAGATGCCTCAGACCTAAGGAACACCACAAACCAAATGGACCTACACATACAGAATATTCCACCCAACTACAGCTTAATTCACATTTTTTTAGCTGCTCATGAACTTTCCCTAAAATAGACCATATCCTAGGCCACAAAGTGAGTACTAGCAAGTTCAAAAAATGTGACATAATCCCCTGTGTCTTTTCAGACCATAATGGAATGAAACTAGAAATCAACTATAAGAAGACCCAGAGAAATATCATAAACACATGGAGACTGAATACCACACTACTGAATGAGGAATGGGTAAAAGAAGAGATAAGGGGAGAAATTAAGAAATTCCTAGAAACAAATGAAGAAAGAGACACAGAATATCAAAATCTGGGACACCCTGAAGGCAGTATTAAGAGGAAAATTCATAGCACTGATTGCCCACATAAGAAGAACAGAAAATCACCAAATAACCTAATGACACACCTCGAAGCCCTTGAAAAACAAAAATAGTCTAACCCCAAAGCTAGTAGAAGACAGGAAATTATTAAAATCAGAGCAGAAATCAATGAAGTGGAGAAAAAAATACAAAAAATCAACAAAACCAAAAGCTGGTTCCTTGAAAAAATAAACAAGGTAGTTAAACCACTAGCCAACCTAACCAAAAGAAAGAGAGAACCAACCCAAATGACTAAAATAAGAGATGAAAAAGGTGATATTAACACTGACAGCACAGAAATCCAGAGGATAATCAGAAACTACTTTGAAAAACTATACTCCAACAAAATGGAAAACCTAGAAGAAATTGACAAATTTCTAGACACGTACAACCTTCCTACGTTGAATCAAGAAGATAAAAAAAATTTAAATCGACCAATAGCAATTAAAGAGATCAAAGCAGCAATAAAGAGCCTACCATCAAAGAAAAGCCCAGGTCCAGATAGTTTCCCAAGTGAATTTTATAAAACCTTTACAGAAGAACTAATTCCAATAGCCCTCAATCTATTCCGTGAAATAGAAAGAAACGGGACTCTCCCAAACACATTCTATGAAGCCAACATCACACTAATACCAAAATCAAATAAAGTCAGCTCAAGAAAAGAAAACTACAGACCTATATTGTTGATGAACTTAGACGCAAAACTTCTAAACAAAATACTAGCAACGCGCATTCAAAACCACATCACAAAAAACATACATCATGACCAAGTCAGGTTCATCCCAGGGCTGCAAGTCTGGTTCAACATATGAAAAACAATCCATGTAATCCACCACATAAATAGAACTAAAGACAAAAATCACATGATCATTTTAATAGACGCTGAAAAAGCATTTGACAATATCCAACACCCATTCATGATAAGAACACTGCAGAGAATTGGAACAGAAGGAACATACCTCAACATCATAAAGGCAATATACAATAGGCCCACAGCCAACATCATACTGAATGGGGAAAAACTTCGAGAGTTCCCTTTAAAAACAGCAACAAGACAAGGATGTTCGCTGTCACCACTCCTTTTCAATATAGTACTCGAGACTCTAGCCAGAGCAATAAGGCAAGAGAAGGAAATAAAAGGAGTACAAATAGGAAAAGAGGAACTGAAACTATCTCTATTTGCAGATGACATGATATTATACTTAGAAGATCCAACAAACTCAACTAAAAGGCTCATAGAACTGATCAACAAATTCAGCAAAGTGT
>PVJS01034130.1:0-21751 GCA_004027185.1 Glis glis | reverse complement strand
CCTCTGAGCTACACCCCCAGCCCTATTTTTATTCTTTATTTTGAAACAGGGTCTCACTAAGTAGCTGAGGCTGGCCACGAACCCAGATCCTCCTGTCTCAGCCTCCATCACGCCTGGCTATGTCTTTAAGTTTCTAAGTCATTCTGTGGAAAAATAAGAATATATGCCTTAGTGTTAATCACAGTAATTTCTCCAAAAGTAAAAGATTAGCAGAGGAGGGATTTCTTTAAGAAAAAAGGCAGCTAAAATTGGGGCATAGTGACTCAGTGAAGGACCCAGTTTAAGTGGCTGGTGTCCAACTTGGTTCACTTTCTGGCTCCCCCGAATCGCTCGGCCTTTCCTACACCACACTGTCCTTCATCCTTGAATGTGGGTGACCAGTGTCAGAAAGTAGCGGCACAAATAATTACAGCCATCAAGGACACTTACAAGCTGTTTGAATCTTTTTTTCTTGGCACTAACATCCAACTTGCTGACCAAAAGACTTGCAAAAGCCACGGGATGAAATTTCTTGGAAGCTCATTCATTTTCCATTTCATCTGGGGCATTAAGAGTCTTCCTGACATACAGCTGGAGAAAAGAAACGAATATGCTTACTGGCTGCTGGGCTGCCATTTCAAGTCTTAAAGGCACCCCCATCAGAGATACCCACCCTCTTCAGTGCGGATGCAATCTCCCGGTTATTATACACGGTTCCATCTCCCTCGTTTCTACCACGGTAACTGCGAGCACATTGAAATCCTAGTTACATATTGCATGCAGTAACTAGGAGATGCTAGGCTAGAGAGCTTTTCGCTTTGCCATTGTTGTCTTGGATTATACCATGAATGCCAGACCATCTGTCAGAGAAGCGCTGCCAAGAGTGGATATTTATCTGGCTTCTCTGTCAATTTAAGAGGACTTAGCAAGTTGGCCACCTGCCAGCAGCTACAGAACCAACCTTCAGAGAGATGACTGCTGAGGAAATGACTCAAATTGTACAATTTTAATCTCCCTTTTCATTTATCCAATTTCTTCACATCTGCACATAATGAAAAGGGAACGGGCTCAACCCCCTCTGCACCTCCACGCTCATTCACAACGATTCGCCCTCTCAATCACTTCCTCCCTGTCAAAGTCCCATCCATCCTTCACGGTCCAGTTGAAATTAAAACCACAGGGAGAATCAGGGTATCACGTCCACCTTTGGTATCCTCCCTGGCCATTGGCTTAAAATATTTATTCAGCATCTACTACATATCATGCTGGTATTGTCAGATACCTAATAGATCAGGCAGAGCTCCGTATCGGGGATGGCAACAGTCTCTATAACTCACTGATGGCAAGTCTCTAGTCCATGGTACTCACTAAAGAAGTATTGCAAAAAAATTGGGAGAAAGAGGCAAATTTCTTTTTTTTTTTTTTTTTTTGCGGTGCTGGGGCTTCAACCCAGGGGCATTCTACCTCCGAGCTACACCCCCAGGGTGATTTTTTTTATTCTTTATTTTGAAACAGGGTCTCACTAAGTTGTGGAAGGCCTCCCTAAGTAGCTGAGGGTGGCCGCGAACCTGGATCCTCCGGTCTCAGCCTCCCAAGTACTGGGATTACAAGTGTGCGCCACCACGCCCGGCTGGCAAATTTCTGGTCACATTTAGGTCAGGGGAGATGCTCCTGAGTATTTATTGAGCCTCCCTGTGGTGTTGAACCTTGGAAATATAAGGCAGACACAGGAGATTCTAGCCCAACACGGGAGTCAGGCAAATCCCATCTCAGCATACTGGGCGTGTTCCCCATGCGCCAGAGCAGGCGAACCTTCCGAAGAAATGGTTTGAACTAAGATGCATATATGTAGTCACTGCATCCTCAACTGTTCTGTCTCCTACCGACACAAATGGAGAAAAGGAAATTTAAGGAAGAGCTTCACAATATAGCCCTCTCTTACCTGTGGTTTTGCTTTCTGTGGTTTTTATTGGTAGTAAATTGTGGTACAAAAATACTGAATGGAAAGTTCCAGAAATAAGTAATTCATAAATTTTAAACTGCATTCTAAGAAGCACGCTATCTCATCATGTCCCACTCTATCCTGTCCAGGCTGAGAATCAGCCTTTGGTCCAATGTATCTGTATCTTATATACTACCTGTCCATTAGTTATTCAGTAGCTATCTTGATTATTTGATTAACTGTCATGGTATCACAGTGTTTGTGTTTAAGCAACCCTTATTTTACTTAATAATGGTCCCGAAGGGCATGAGTAATGATGTTGACAATTTTATTATAGTGCATTGTTATAATGAGTCTATTTTGTTACTGGCTATTGTTAATCCCTTATTGTACTAACTTATAAATTAAGCTTCATCATAGACATGTATGTAAAGGAACAAGTGCAGTATAGATAGGGTTCGATACTACCTGTGGTTTTAGGCATGAATAAAACCCCCTGTATTCAAATGGGCAGATAATGAGTTATAGTTTCTTTATATTTTCCACGAGAAAAACCTTTGGTTGCAAAATATAGGTGTAAGTTTAGCAGATTGTTTCTGGCATAGGAAAATGTTTTTGTTTTTTGGTTTTTTGTTTTTTTGTGGTACTGGGGATTGAACCCAGGGGCGTTCTACCTCCGCGCTACACCCCCAGCCCTATTTTTTTATACTTTTATTTTGAAACCAGGTCTCACGAAGTTGCGGAGGGCCTCACTAGGTAGAGAGAGAGAGACAGAGAGAGAGAGAGAGCTGAGGCTGGCCGTGAACTTGGATCCTCCGGTCTCCGCCTCCCAAAGTGCTGGGATTACAAGCGTGCGCCACCACGCCCGGCAAGGAAAATGTTTTGAAGGAACATGAAGACCAGAGACACTGGTTTATTATCTTAGGATAATAGGTTTCCAAGTGTCCCCAAACATGATCATTTCAACTGAAGAGATGCTTCTTCCTGGGGTTACGCTAATGACTTAAGAAGAACACAGGCCGGAGAAGCTCAACCAAGAGAGGTCAGGGGTTGTGAAAATTGTCATGGGCGCTGTGGAGTCAAGCTGGTTTGCAGGCCTGCTGCTTGGAGTCTAGACGGTGTTGTGAGCTTTGCCTGGAGTCTAAAGGCCTCCTGAGAAGACAGTGCCCATGGCTGCTGAGAACATTGGCGCCAGATACATGTGCTAGAAAAAGAGTCCCTTAAACAAGGGCTTTCATACTTTGTTGATGTTGGAATCTCCCAGGGAATTTAAAAAATACCAATAAATGGGTCCCACCCCAAGGATTCTGATTTTATTAGTGTTGAGTATAGACTGAGCTTTGGGATTTCTAAAAGCTCTCCGAAAGCTTGAGAACCACTGCCATAAAAGATACAGCGATTCAAAATATCGTATGAGGGGCAGTTAGTCCCGAAGATCCTGAAAATAGACACATAAGGCAGCCCAAGTCAGACACTCCCGGTACCAACTTGACAGATGGAGACACAGGTAAATACAATGGGTGAAGAGTAGCCCTGTGGAAATTATAGAGGACTTTTTCTTTTTTCTTTTTTTCTTTTTATTTTTTGTGGTACCACGATTGAACCCAGGGGAATTCTACCTCTGAGCTACACCCCCAGCCCTATTTTTTATTCTTTATTTTGAAACAGGGTCTCACTAAGTTGTGGAGGGCCTCACTAAGTAGCTGCGGCTGGCAGCGAACCCGGATCCTCCAGTCTCAGCCTCCCACGTACTGGGATTACAAGTGTGCGCCACCACACCCAGCTTGAGGACGTTTTAAAGAAGGGGATAAAATGGCATACAGAGTGACTGTCAAACTTGGAGCAAATGCAGAAGACCCTGCAGCCAAGAGATGAGGACCAAAAATGACACCCACAAACGCACAAAAACACTTAAAAAGGACAATTCTGAAGAGGCCCTGATAAAACAGCACCAAGACCTCAAACTCAGGCCCCGTTGGTGGATACACAAGATCAGTCCTTATCAGACTTAAGAATAGAAATGAATTGCTTGTGTTTGCCAGTAAGTACAACCAAATTATCATGGATCACTGAGGTCATTTAGTATTTATCTACTTGTTAGCTTGTAAAGCCCTAAGTAATTCTTTTTGATATGCAAAGCAAAACACACTTGAACCATATGTGGCCAACCTTCTGAAGGTCACAAGAAAAAAAAAATGTCTGCTCAAGGACTATAACACTGGGTATTCCCAGATGGGAAATATTATATAAATGCAAGAATTTTGCCACACTGCCGGACCACAGGGACAAAGGTCATTTCATGTTAAGATACTGTTTTACTGTTTCGTCCCAGAGAAATGGCATTTTTCAAATTCTACATCTATATCTTTGAAGTTTTTATATATTACAAAAGAGAATAAATTGTAGTTATCCAGTAAGAATCAACACAAACTTAAGCCTACAATTGAGAGAGTTTGGAACCATAACTGACACTTCGGTTTACTTTTGGCAGAAAGTGTTCAAACATATTTCTTTCAAAAATGTTTAAGTGCCACAAAAGGAGATTTACATCTGTTTCAACCATAATATGCAATTGTTGGTGAAAAAAAATCACAATATCTGTCTCTGAAGCTGAGAAAATATATGGTAAGAACAAAGTGAGGTGTGGTGGTACAAGCCTGTAATTCCGGTACTTGGGAGGCTGAGATACAAGGATCGCAGGTTCAAGGACAGCCTCGGCAACTTGGTGAGACCCTCAGCAACCCTAGTGAAATCCTGCTTCAAAAACCACACAAACACACACACACACACACACACACACACACACACACACACACAAATAAAGTTAAATGGGCTAGGGTTGTAGCTCAGAAGTAGAATGTCCCTTTGTTCAATCCCCAGTAACACACACACACACACACATACACACACCAAATTATAGTAGAAACATCCCATTACATAAAGTGATACATGACCATTCCAAAAAAAAAAAAAACCATTTACCCAGGAATTTCTAAGATTTAAAAATCCCAAGGAAATTTTTTAGTCCTTCAAACATTTTAACAAGTTGAATTTAGATCCTCTTTCCCCCTAGATTCTACCTGATTAACTCTACTTCCAAACATCTGCTTCTCTGCTGAGCAGCATGGGCTGGACTTCCGTATGAGGCGATTTCGAGACTGGAAGTTAATCAGCCCTCTGTTCTCCCTCGTGCAAAATCTCACGGGAAGAATAGCATGGAGTCTCACACAGGAGTTCTATCAATAAAACACTCTGTATCTGAGGAGTGTTGACATAATTCTTGGATTTTTCTTTGTGTTTTCTCCCCCCGCTGATTGGTCAAAGTGCAGACACTCATGGATAGGTACCCACTCATTTTAATATCTCTCTATTCCAAGTGTGGTCCGTGTTCAAGCAGCCTCAGCATCCCTGGAAATGCGTTCAAAGTGCAGAATCTCGGGGCTGACCCCAGATGGTCTGAACCGAAACATTTTTTAACAAGATCTCTAGCGATTTGTGAGTAGGTTAAAAATGACAATCACGGCTCTCCGCAACTTGCCCTTCAGATTTCTCTGGATAGTTACCATTTGTATTTCATAGAACGTTTCTGTATTCATTTTTTTCATTTTAATTTTTTACAAATGGTACTATCTGGAAAAAAGACACAGTAGCAAAACAAATGAATTAGTGATTTCCCAGCTGCACTATTTCTGTGTCTTGTTTTCTCTCATATTCTCCTGCAGTTTTAACTAAAATACTTATGCAAATTATTTCCCCTCTTACATCCCACTCACCTTGCTTGACATCCAGTTTCAGATATAAGACATGCTTATTGGATACTCCCAGCTTGATAGACCTATAGCAATTAAAAAACAACTATAGCTAATTATCTTCTGCCTTTGAGATGTCTCGCTCTTACTATTATGATAAAAGTAATAATTGCAACAACAAAAGAGATTTCCAGGTGAGTCTGATGATCAGACCAGTTTGATACATTCAGATCTAAGAGCATCTTAAATATTCCTTCCCCCTTAAATAAGGCATCCGACTTTTCAAAATAAGATACCATTAGCCCTAATGTGTATTATGTTATAACCAAACATATTTCTTTGCTATTGCATTTGGGGGTGCACTGAGGATTGAACCCAGGGACATTCTACCTCCAAGCCACATCCCCAACCCTATTTTATTTTATTTTATTTTTTTTGAAATAGTATCTCACTACATTACTGAGGCTGGCCTGGAACCTGCGATCCTCCTGTCTCAGCCTCCCACATGCTGGGATTATAGGCATGCACCACCACGCCCGGCTTTCAATTGCATTTTAAATTCCAAGTTTGGGGCTTATTTTCATTGAGGGGGGAGGGGTTGTATTGTCAGTATTGCAAATATATAGATTTACCATTGAATTTAAAAAGTCCCAAGTCCTCTAAGTACTAGTGTGTATTACTGAGAATTCTAAATTTCCAAATTACATGGGAAAAAATATTTGGAAGTTGGGCCTTAATTACGACAAAAAGATAAAATTTTGCTACTGTGGTACTCTGCAAGTGCCTTCGTATCCCTAGGTGGAAAGCTTTGTTTACACGCACATTATTGCTACTTGTGTTAAATTCCCAGAGACGAGAAAAACCTGACGCATTTCACAGCTCAGAAGATGTTCAATCGGACTGAACATTAGCCTACTCAGCACACCAGGCATTCACTCTTGAACTTCAAAGGAGTTAACTTTATGCTCCAAGTGAGCGCTGAATGCTACATTAGCCCCTGTATTCAAGTTTGAAAATAGGAATGGAGACCGAAAAAGAATGGCAGGCAACAAAACAAAACAAAACGTATTTCTATCTCAGGAAAAGTCGAGTCAGGTGTGGGGAAGCACACCTGTAATCCCAGTACTTGGGAGGCTGAGACAGGAGGATCACAGGTTCAAAGCCAGCCTCAGCAATTTAGCGAGGCTCTCAGCAACTTAGTGAAAACACACACTTAAAAATGTGTTCCTTTTCCTGAGATCAATACAGAGATGAGTTACTTGTCAATAAAGGTAACGCTGAATCAGATGAGGTCAAAGGCGCAGGTTGCCTGGTTTCTGACTGACGAAAAGTGAGAATCCAGACTCCCCCTGAGCTCCCCCGCAGTGAGTCGCCTCTTTACCTCCTGAAGCCACCAGCTCCCTGGTCTGCCAGCCCCACGGGGCTGCTGCTTCTCATAAGCGCCCCCACTTCCGGCTTCTGCAGCAGGCCCACTGTCTGTCCTCTAGCCAAGCAAGTCCTAAGAACTGCTCGCCAGCCACCAGCCCTAGTTCTGTCTTCTGCCAGCGTGGGCGTGCTGATTGAAAGGAGAAATGGTTGTGCTCACCTGGAGTCGCCATCTCTGGCTGTGGGGTCTGGGAAAACACACCTGAGATGACTTAGTTCCACTAAAATTTGAAAACTATTGCATTTACTACGTGGAGAATGTTGATCCCGGTCACGGACACCCCCTGGCATTTGACTGTCTCTCTATCCTGTCCTGTGAATCAATTGAGTTGCAAATGGCTTTGGA
The DNA here is from genome assembly GCA_004027185.1 of Glis glis. Taxonomy (NCBI): domain Eukaryota; kingdom Metazoa; phylum Chordata; class Mammalia; order Rodentia; family Gliridae; genus Glis; species Glis glis. The sequence goes on along the minus strand of PVJS01034130.1, from coordinate 14,310 downwards.
AAAGATATTTAGAACTTCGACTTTGATTTTGGTAAAATCATTGTCCCTTGTGTGGAAATTATTATTACCTATGTCATCCCGATGAGCCTATTTTTTTAGATCGAAGTAGAATGCATAATACCATACATTCATACATATACACTTAATTAATATATGTTAAGTAGCACTTAATATATGTTAAATTTCCCTAGACACTGGACTCTTCCGAGGTGACCAGGACACACCTGAGCGCATTCACACAGGTAACATTGAAATTTACCTGCAGGAGATTTGGATGAGAAGGTGTTGGAATATTTGTTATTCAATCAATACAGCTAATTCAGAAAAGCGCTTTAAAAACACAGTGGGACAAATAAACCAACAAAGGTATTTACAATTTCTTAAGCTATCTCACTCAAAAAAACAATCTGCCTATTTTTATTAAATAAAATTAAAATGTCTGATAACTCAAATGACCAAAGAAACATACACACGCGTACATACATATATATATAAGTTATAATATATATATATAAATTATATACACTAAAATATATAAAGCACACGCATGAATATTTACATATGTAATCAATTTAAGATGGCATTTTATACAAATGGGGTTTTAAAATATCTAAGTGGAAACACTGTGGGGTCCCTTCAAAAATTCACATTTACAAAATAAGTTGTACCTTCTGAAACATTCTAAAACTATCAGTAGTTTGTGAGTGTATTAGCCACTTTTCTGTTGCTACTTACACAAGGCCACGGAGTGGGCACATTTTAAAGAAAAGAGGTTTATGTTAGCTCACAGTTCTGAAGTTCCAAGGTTGAGGGGCTGCATCTGGTGGTGGCCTTGCGGGCAGAGTCCCATGGCTGTGCAGGCGTCACATAGCAAGAGACAGGGACATGCGTGTGTGCACCCTCTGGCCTCTCGGTCCCTCCGTCTTCTTATATAACCGCCAGTGTTCAATTATAGGGGCCCCACCCTGATCGCCTTACTTAACCCTATTCACCTGCCCGAGGCTCCACCTCTAAACACATAGTTAGACCAAGTTTCCACCCCCTTAATTCCTCACAATGAGAATCAAACCTCCACACGAGTCTGGGAGGGGATAAAGCATATTGAAATGAGTAACTACAGTCGTAGCCAAAGAAGGTAGTTAGGAGGACGGACTGGAGACCACTCTTGGAGGGAAACACATGTTCATGGAGCCAAAGTACATAAAAGCTATGCATCCAAAGAGATAGTCCTGTAAACAGACATGGAGACTTTTAGAGCTCTGGTGTCTACCCTACACAATCATCATTATATTTCTGTATCCAACTAGAGTAAAATAATTAGCACCAACAAAAGGGTAAAGAGTCAATAGAATACTGCAATCCAGACTCTTTAAAATAGCCAAGTCAAACCGGAAGTCCCTCTTCAGAGAGGGTGGAAGGCAAGGAGAGTCTGACTTCAATTGAGCTAAGCTGTGTTTTGAAGTTCAGGGAAAAACCTGTTTCACGTGGAGAAACATAGTTACTGACTCTTGCTCCATTAGGTATTTTTCTTCTAGAAGTATACAGAGATTACATATTTGTGGTTGCATATCAGTGGCCATGTTTTGATTTACTTAACTAGAACCCAGATGATTTGATTGTATGGTACACTGTGCCCCTCTTAAAGGTGGCTATCACTAAGAAGACCTTCCAGCTGAGCCACAAAGTAAAAAGCCACAGCTCTGGATTACAAATCATGGAATAAGTGGATATGTATGTGTCTATTATAGGGCCCTAGAGAGCCCTAACAAGAGTGACTCCATGTTCTACCTGATCTGGAATTCCCCTCAGGCCCAGAACAACCAATCAGTGAAAAGAGCACGTAGCACAACCCCTGAAGCATGAACTAACATCCTGCTTACCTAACCCCAACATCCTGGAAGCGTTGGGCCATGTTCCAGACATAACATACCTTTCTAAGTCGAAGTTGGGCCATGTTCCAGACATAACGTACCTTCCTACCTCAAGCCAATCAAAAAATAACACAACTTCTGCTTACTTCAGACTAGTGGTTTTGTCAGCACCCCATTGGCTGTAACTTAGGCAACGAGCTCCCCCCATCCCCGACCACCTGCGTGTGGTTTTTGCCTTTAAAAACTCTGTGTAAAACTAGTTTGGGGTCGCAGCTCCTAACTTTGCATTGGACTGCATCCCTAGCCTGGCCAGCCTGTTTTAACCGCAGCTGAATAAATCGACTCTCCAAATCCAGTCAGACTCCTCTTCTTCCTTGCGACACCGGACCAGGTATAACATCTATAATAGCATAAAGAAGTTCCTGTTCGTGTGTGGTCCTGGAGATTGAACCGAAGTCTTTCTACCTCTCTGCTACACCCTCCGCCCTATTTAAGTTTTTATATTGAAACAGGGCCTCACTAAAGCTGTTGAGGGCCTCGCTATAAATTTCTGAGGTTGGCCTCAAACCTGTGATCCTCCTCTCTCAGCCTCCCAAGTACTGGAATTACAGTTGCACACCACCATACCCAGCTATAAGTATTTGGATAAGTAATTAAATGGTGGAGAGGGGCAGTTCTTCCTTTTAGAAAAATATCAAGTTAATAAATGTGAGAAGAATAGAGAAAATACAAAATTGCAGCCAGGGGAACGCCACAGTAATAATTGTTGATAAGATCCACTGATGGACAGATGCTAAAATCAGAAAAGTGAAAATGTGAAGAAAAACAGGTTATCTGCCTAGGCTCAAAGTAACTTTACAAAGGAGAGAGATGACACCTCATTAACCCAAAATCCAAGGTTCATATCACAAGAAATAGGCCATGCTGACCAGGGACTTCGTAATAGTATATACTGAGAAGGGCAGAGTGTCACTTCTGTGGTATTCTTGTCAAAAACTCCAGAAGCTTGATTTAGTGGAAAGCATCAGGCAAAACCAAATTGCACTCTTCTACACTGTTGGTGGGTTTACAAACTAGTTCAACCACTATGGAGATCAGTGTGGAGATTCCTCAGAAAACTGGGAATGGACCTACCATATGATCCGGCTATACCACTACTGGGTATCACACCAAAGGGATTGGAAGTAGAAAACTACAGTAATATATGAATACCCATGTTCATAGCAGCACAATTCACAGTGGCCAAATTATAGAACCAACCTAGGTGTCCATCAACAGATGAATAGATTACAAAATTATGGGAAATACACACAATGGAATTCTACTCAGCAATAAAGAAGAACAAAATAACATCATTTACAAGAAAGTGGAAGGATCTGGAGAACATTAAGAGAGATCAGCCAATCACAAAAAAAGAAGGGACATTTGTTTTCATTAATATGTGCAACCTAGGGAGTAGTGGGGACACACAAGGGACTCCGGTTGATAATGGAGAACCCTCAGTGGGGCAAGGGAAGTGGTACAAGGGAAGGGGAAGGGCAAGAAAGAAGTGAATCAGTGGAATTACTATCATAAACAGTGTGTACATGTGAGAATATACCAACATCATTCTCACTACATCATATGGGTGGGGGGAGGCGAGGGGACAATAAGAGCAGTGTGCATGTATGCTAACATCAAATAGATATTCATTGTGATGTGAGACTCCAATGCACCAATAAAAACATGTTAAAAATCATAATATTCAAGCAAGTTGGCACACTCCTGTAATCCCAGGACTTGAGAGGCTGAGGCAGGAGGATCATACATTCGAGGCCCTATTTTTTTATTTTGTATTTTAAAACAGGGTCTCACTAAGTTGCTGAGAGCCTCACTAAGTTGCTGAGGCTGACCGCAAACCTGCAATCCTCCTGTCTCAGCCTCCCAAGTACTGGGATTGCAAGTGTGCACCACCACACCTGGCTAATTTCCTGGTTTCCATAGTTGAAGTATGATAATGTACATGGTCAACATCAGAGAACCCCGGTGCAAAGCAAAACATGGATTCTGTACCAATTTTGCAAGTTTTCTATAAATCAAAAATTATTTCAACTTACCAAGTAATCTAAAACATACAGACATAGCATTTTCAGGTGAACCCATTCTTGTGTCTTTTGCAAATTATACCTAACCATGACAGAAATGTATTCTTTCTCTCCCCGGTGCACATGTAAGCTTTCTTTGGGAAGTTGCTATTGGTGTATGAATGAATACACACTCCCATGTACATTGTGAGGCTACTGATGAATGAAAGTCCAGCCCAATTACTAATAAAATGCTTTTACTCTATATGTCTTTACACTCTTCAGACATCACAATAAGCCAAAGGAAATTACTGATGAACGTGCCAAGCAAACTGAAATGTTAATTGCCCGTAAGTGTTATTATGGGTAAGTGGGTGTTGCACAAGAGGAACATTTTTAGCGCTAATATATGTAATATGACTCACTTAAAACACATTTCAGCTTCCCCCAAAATAAAATTTAGTAAATTTAGGGCATTGAGCGATTGGCTTTCATTACGCTTTCCTTAATTAGATACTTGCCGAATAGGTTTATTAGTGATCACAAAGCGGATCTGTAAAGCAACTTGTAAAAATGTAGAATTTACCCTGTAATGGGCTCTCTCTTCAAGGTTATTACTATCAAGAGGAGTAGGGCATGTGATAGATAAGCTACATTTTGCTTAATGTTTGCTTTGAGGTATTTTATTGTTCTAAATAGGTAGTAAATGCCCATTTATAAAGAAAAGCAATCGTCAGCAAGCTGCGTAAAAATAAAATAACTGGGGGGCTGTCTATATTTCTACCAGTTTTAAGCAAGTAAGTGAAAGCAATCAACCTTAATCATTTTACTCGCCAGAGCGACTTTCGAATGGAGCCACTCTGACACCTATGTCAACCATGGCAGGGCGGCTACATCTGGTCCTGAGAGCTGAAAATCAAAGCAACTTGGAGCAGTCGATGCAATGCAAGGATTTTCTCTCTCTCAGAAATCCAAGTGGGTTTCAAGTCAAACAATTTTCAAACCAAACAGAATGAAATTAGGAAACTTAATGTACCCAACAACTAGGTCTAAGAATATTGCAATATTGAAAACCTCAATTTTTCCCCAGTTTGAATATTCTGCCTAATCCATTACACTCAACAGTGTACCTTAAAAAAACGAATCCAAATGCTTATAAAACTGTTTTGTTTTCTTTTTGTTTGTTTTGTTTTGTTTTCTGGTTTTGGGTGCTGAGGATTGAATCCAGGGCATTCTACCTCCGAGCTACACCCCCAGCCTTATTTATTTATTTATTTATTTTAATTTTGAAGTACAGTCTCTCTAGGTTGCTGAGGATCCTACTACATTGCTGAGGCTGGTTTCAAACCTGCAATTCTCCTGTCTCAGCCTCTCAAGTACTGGGATTACAGGTGTGCACCACCACGCCTGGTTATAACAGCATTTCTAATTGCAACCATACTGTCTGCATAAGCGAACTCAAAGTTTTATATCAGGTAACATTTGAGTGACCACATAATGGCATGAATAATTCTGAACAACACTCATAAAATATGAAAAAGCGGTGTGGATGCTAATGTGTTTCATTGAGAGCAAATAAAAGACACAGGGACCGGACACTTGGAGAACTGTAACCGGGAACTAAGTTTTCTCTGCACACCTTTATCTCTCATTTCTCCGCTTTGTTAGTAAGAGAGGGAAACTCAGGTGGATTTTAGTGATCGTTTCGTATTACACAAGGCATTGATTCAAGAAGCTTTACTAGTATGTTTATTGATAAGTGGTGTGTGTGGGGAGGGGCTACTCTGTTTTGCTAATAACAGAAGCTGCATTTACACATGACCCAGGGTCTCCAAGTTCTAGAGATGAAGGTAAGCATGCATCTCTGCGAGAGTCTTTTCTTCTCTTGAATTTCATCACCAGAAATGGACCCTTCAGTTCTACGTGTACAGAAAACCACCCATCTCAGGCATTGTTTAATCCACGTTTATTCAATGAACTCTGTTAACTATGAACCCTCAGTCCCCGTGTGGCGATGAAGCATGGATGTGCAACCCAGAGACACCTCTCCAGCCCTCCTGGGGTTTGGTCTCATGGAGAAGGTAAGCAGGGAGGCAAGTGCTGGCAGCAAGAGAATTCCACCTAGAAATGGAGCTCGGGGGAAGCTCTGCTGAGAAAATGACACTTGGAACAATGGAAATGTTCCAAGGAGAAAATAATTTACCATAGAGGGACAGCGAATACAATGTCTATGCAAATAGGAGTAGGAGGTGAATGGAAAAGAAATGGGGCAGGACTAAAAGGATATTAGTGTGGGAAAAAATAGGGGTACCTCTGCCTGATAATGAAATTAGGGCCAGGAGACCGGTGCTGTGACACATGCCTATAATCCTGGTACTTGGGAGGCTGAGACAGGAGGATCACAAGGTCAAGACCAACCTCAGCAATTTGGTGAGACCTTGTTTCAAAATAAAAAATAAAATAGGGTTGGGGGTGTAGCTCAGAGGTAGAACACCTCTGGGTTCAGTCCCTGCTACCACAAAAATAAATAAATAAGTAAATGACTAGGGACACATCATGATTGGGTTTAGACTAAACCACATAATTTATCATGAACATGTACATTCTTGATAGGGAACTATGATACTTTATAAGTAATCTGAAACAATAAAGATAACTTACCTATACAAAATATATGGTTACAGTCATATTACAAAGTTTTGCCTACATCCTAAGAGCAAGCAGAAGCTGCTAAAGAGGGATGGGGAGTGAGCGATGATGTATAGAAAGGTTTGCAGATGAGAGAATGGCCAGGAGATTGGGAGGTTTGCAGTCCTAACATGATAGGCAATTAGAATGCCAATTCCGTGGACTATTCAAGAGATGATCATTTTGAATGTTTGTTTTTTTGGAGAAAGAAATAAGGGATAGATTTATAAATACATTTAATGGATAAATGGGAAGATCTTAAAGAGGGCTTGAACAGAGAATGTGGTGGAGGGGGGACTCCTGGCTTGATTTCACCTGTGTGTGTTGTGGGGGGGAGGGGTGGTGGTGGTACTGAGCATTCTACCTCTGAGCTACACCTCCACCCTATTTTATTTTTTTTTTTATTTTGAAACAAGGTCTCACTAAGTTGCGGAGGGCCTCGCTACATTGCTGACACTGCCTGCAAACCTGCGATCCTCCTGTCTCAGCCTCCCAAGTACTGTGATCACAGGTGTACGCCACCATGCCCAGCTTGATGGGCGGATGGTGCTGCTAATTTCATGAAATAGGAAACCCTGGCAGAGGAGGACAGCAGCATATTTTCAGAAAGATGCATTTTGGGGAAAAAGCTCAGATGAGAAAAAGATGAGGGTAATCTTTGCGTTGGCCCAGTCATGGATCTATTGAGTGTATTAGAGAGGGTAGAAGCAGCCCTTCCATCTGGTACCTCACAGAGGTAGCTGTTCTATAGTGATGCAAATGCACTGCATTTTAATTGTTCTGGCAATGAAAAAGAGCTAGACCCTATCCTATGTCTAGGTAAAGGTTTCCAATAAAGAATATGATTGTCATTCACCCAAGTACAGAAAGTCAACAAGACTTGGCCAGAGCTTCCTGTTTCCTTGTTCTGAGGGTGAGGGTTAGGGGCGGCAACCATACCACCTTGGGCGGGAGGGATGGCAGTGCCAAAGAATATGGCAGAGAACGCATTGGAATGGCATGATGAGTGGACTCTGGGAACTATGATCATTGATATACGTAATCAAATTCAATTTTTCTGCATTGCAGTTATTTTCTGTGACTTCCAAGGCTTGCATGTTTGTCTTAAATGCTGTCATCTAGTCGTTGCTGTATTTGGTGAATTAAAGGGGAAACATGAGCTTTAGCAAGAAGCTGGTCAGGGAGAAACAGCAGCAAGCTGCTTAGCTTAAATTAGGCTCTAGTTTGGTTAGTCAGTAATAGCCTAGTGTAGGTCAGTTAGCTGAAATCACTTACCTGGACCAAGATGAATTGGTACAGTGTGGTGCCCTTTCTTCGGGGCCTCCTGAAGAACCTGGGGGAGGAGTACCCACTTAAAACATCTAACTTCTTACCATCTGGAGATAGGAGCTCAGCCTATTTTTCTTTTCATATTAAGGGAATGGATGCTAATTGAAAACTTTATGAATTAGGTTGAGTTCACCCTTGGTTTTCTGAACTGCCCAGGAGTTGGTGGAAGATTCTCTACCCTTCCCCAAACCCACTTCCTTCAATTCAAAAGAATAGTTGTGTGTAACTATGATTTATCTTGGCAATTTAGTAACAATGTTGTATGCACAACATTATCTTAGAAAATATTTTCCTTCAAATTAGGGATTTCAAGGAAATGACTAATTCTACGTTTATATTATGTTTTGTAGCTTAACTTCTATGCCTAAGCTTTAATTTCATGAAAGAAGCCAATAGAAAAGTAGAAATTGCTACGAGGAAATTTTTAGAAGCCTTTCAGTACCATATCAATTTCCTATATCATGAAATTTCAACTATGATAAAGCTAAAATGTGCTAAATTTCCACTAAGAAAGACATCAGGAAAGATGAGAGATTTTTGTTCTCTTATACAAATCATAGGTAGAAATAGGATGTTTAGACAGGAAATGTGACACCATTCAAAGTCTATCATCACATTTTCTGTATCCATTTATCTACTGATGGGGGGTACTTAGGTTGATTCCATTTCTTGGCTATTGTGAATAGTGGCTCAATGAATATGGCAAAGCAGATGTCTCTCTGTCCTACTGATTTCATTTCCTTTGGATATAGATTCAGTGGTGGGATTGCTGGGCCCTACGGTAGTTTTATTTTTAATGTTTTGAGGAAACTCTCTACTGCATCCCATAATGGTTGTGCTAATCTACAGTCCACCAACAGTGTGCAAGGATTCATAAATAAATGTGGAGGATATTATATTAAGTGAAATAAGCCAGGCATAGAAGGATACATACAGGGCTGCATGATCTCACTTATATGAGGAATCTAAAAGAGTTGATTTCATAGAAGTGGAGAGTACAATGGTGCTTATCCATAGGCTTGGGTGGTTGAGGGGAGGGAGGGGTAAGGAAATGTTGATCAAAGGATAGAAAATTTCAGTTAGAGAGGAGGAATAAATTTAAGAGATCTATTATACCATATGGTGACTATAGTTAATAATATACTGTTTTCAAGAAAAATATTAAAAGGGTGGATTTAATGTGTTATCACCACAAAAATGATACCTATGTGAGATAATATATATGTTAATTGGTCATGTTTAGTCATAGGTACATATTTAGAATATATATGAAATGTATATATTCAAAATGTTATGCTGTACATGGTAAATACAACTTTATGTCAATTTAAATAAATAAGCAAAACTGTCAGCATTAGCACCAATAGTTCTTTATATTAGGATTCTACTTATCTTGTAGTGTTTGGTTAGTGTTTCATTTACTGAGTTGTTTTTTTTTTTTTTGTTTTTTTTTTGTTTTTTTGCAGTACCGGGGATTGAACGCAGGGGCATTCTACCTCCGCTCTACGCCCCCGGCCCTATTTTTTATACTTTATTTTGAAACCGGGTCCCACAAAGTTGCGGAGGGCCTCACTAAGGAGAGAGAGAGAGAGAGAGAGAGAGAGAGAGAGCGCTGAGGCTGGCCGCGAACCCGGATCCTCCGGTCTCTGCCTCTCAAAGTACTGGGATTACAAGCGTGAGCCACCACGCCCGGCCTCGTTTACTGAGTTTTAAATAAGATAAAATGTGGGTTTTTTTCGCTATATTTGGCTTATTTTCTTTCGTGTAACTGCAGTCTCATTTCAAAAGATACTATTTTGCCATAATTTACTAAGTGCTATAAATTTCTACTAAAGAAAGTTGGTCAAATATCTTCAGCAAATGAAAATTATTATTACAAAGGCTCTCTCAATTCTTGTAGTCATTTGTAACCATCTTCTTTTAATATGTATTTTGGAAGAACAGGTCATTTCACTGCTCAATTAAAAAATTAATTTGTTCCTGTTGAAAATGTAGAGAAACATGAATCATTTATAACAGCTTATTTTGAATGAAAACATGAACTCATTCAACAGAAACATCATTTACCAGAAAGTTTAACACATGGACAGCTTGGCGCAGATGGGTTGGTTTAATGGGCATAAAGTCATGTCAAGTATTAGGGAATGTAATAAGGAAATTATTTTATTAAAAGCAAGCAGAAATTAGTCTGGCATGGTACAAAGAATTATGATAAGAACTGGTCTTGCTAGTTCCTGGCTTGATAAAATAGAAATGAATGATTTAAGGGCTTTTCAAAAAGTAACGGTTAGAGCTCCTAATTTACAGACAGGCATTATTGAAGGCACTGAGAAAATCAAGTGGTAAAGTTTACAATCCTTTCTTAGGAAAAAGAAAGAAGAGTTAGCAGGATGCCAGCACTATGGGAGGAGATAAATCTATATTCTGGTTAGATTTAATGATGACTATTTGCTCCATATAAGAAAAGTGAGGCCAATTTATATAAAGAAATAGATTATGCATCATACACCTGATTCAGGAAATATGGTAACAGGTAACTACTTCAAAGGATTTTACACAAACAAGAATCATAGGGACACCTGACTGGAGATTTTTCTCTGGAAAAGATCAAACCAAAATTATCTGAAGGCTATCAGGTCCAGCTGGTTGAAGCAAAGTATGGGAAGTGGGGTTGTGACAGTAGAATGATACCCTGCAAAACTGTCCACATCATGGTATCTGCAACCTCTGGATATGTTTCTTTTCATAGCACAGGGGATCTAGACTGAAGATGGAATAAAGGATGCCAGTTAGCAATGAGATTATCTTGGGTTATTTGATTATTTGGGCTGAGGAGGTCAGAGTGATGCAATTTGAGAATGTGACTTGCCATTGTTGACTTTGAAAATGAAGGAAGAGACCATGAGCCAAGAAATGTGTGCAATGAATAGAAGCTGAAAAGATAAGAAAACAGATTCTGTCTTCGAGCTCCCAGTAAGGAACAGAATCCTGTCAATACCTTGACCTAAGCCCGAATAGACATGCTTCAAAATTTCTAAACTACAGAAGTGTAAGATGATAAATTTTACAGTGTTAAATCACTATGGTCTTGTAATGTTTTTGCGGCAATAATAGAAAAGTGATAAAGGGGGATTAAAAGTCCATAAATGGAATTGTGAGAATCTCCTTGCCCTCTTACACACTGAGAATTAGAGGCTCTTCCAAAAGTGGTCAGTTTCAGAAAGCCTTATTTAAACTCCAGCTTCCAATCAGGTGTTGAGTTCCTCGCTTCCATATCTGAATGATAGACAAAGATCATCTGATATTTGGAGAGTCTTTCCCATAAAATAGGCAAATCAATAGTAAACCTTTCCCCCCAAAAGGAGATCAGAGAATAAGATATGGTGTAAGGAGAAAAAAATTTTTTTTCAAAAAGCTATAAATGATATGATCAAAGAGATAATAGAAGTTGGTATATAAATTAAATAAATCAGGAAACTCTGAAAAAGTATATTCATACCACTTAATGAAAAATGTGAAAACTGAAATGAAAAATTGTCAATAGAGGTATCAGAGGATACAGTTGAAAACAACCTTCCAAAAGAGTGGAAGAAAAATGGAAAGTAAGTAAAGGTGGAAGAGAGACTTAGAGCATAAACTCAGGAAATTAAATAGAAGTTCCAGACAGAAAGAAGAAATAAAGCGGTGGGTAGTAAAGAATGATCTTAGCCCCCCCAAAAGTCTGTCCTCTGCCCTTGGCTCCTGGGAAGTAGTCTCTAAAGTCTTCCACCATCCTGCCTTGCTTACATAAGTGGTCTTTAACCTTCACCAACGTGTCATGGTCATGCAAGTCTGAGAAACTACTGTAGACTAAAGAAAACTGAAAACATATGACATCGAATAAAACATCTAATTCTGAACCGATCTTTTTTTGCTATAAAAGACATTATTGGGACAATTAGTGATGCCATGAGCTGTGGAGATTAGATTGGTAACAATGCATCATACTTCTAAACTTCCTGCAATCTTTTATTGTTCCATTAAAAAACATCACAATCTTTTGTTTCTGGACATGAGTCAATTTTCAAGTCTTGAATCCACTGAACAAAGTAAGACCTGGGTCTGCAGGAAGAAGGCCCCTGCCCCATCATGGTGAGCGTACACCTTATTGATTCCCCAGTCCTTTCCAAAGGGAACCAGAACCAGGTACTACAGTATCTGCACACTGTGCAGGGAAAGGGGAAGAGCCGAGCATTTCATGTACATCAGACACTGTATCTGAGTTGACATTGATAACAGGCACCTCTAACTCCACTAAGAGTAAAAATATATTGGGGCCTCAAAATACAGTCCTGTCCCAGGTCCAGCCAATGGACCCAGTATTAGTCATTTCCCTGGTACATCCCTACTTTAGTTTCTTGGCCAATGAGGTGGTTCATTTAGCCAATGAAGTAAGATCTGACATAGAAAAAGAATCCAAATGGAATTCTCTGAAAGCAATTTTGCTTTCCCAAAAATGGTTTCTCCTGCACAAGGAGGCAAATTTTTGTGACAGGTTGCCTGTAACAGATCCTTTCTACCCTGAAAGGGACAGATTCATCTTGAGTAGAATCATCACTTCTTGGGGTATGAGTTGTCTTTACTGCCTGCAAGACACCAACTGAAACTACCAGTTGAGGGTCTAGAGAGACCTTCTGGTGGTGTGGTATGCGACAGGACCAGCAAATCTCATGGCCAGGTGCCCACTCCCACCTATTCTTTTCTGTAATGTGGGTCCTTGATGATACAGGATTTTCTAAGAGATTATGTGGAGGGTAATTGTCTCTAATCAACAATAAGAGAGAGAGAGAGCTGCTATTACTCTCTGGGGCAGGGAGGAATGTGTTTGGCATGCAGGTACTCCTTGGATCAATTTTCATGGTAAATGCAAATGTGCAGGAGATACAACCTGAGAAGGTCATAGTAGGGTCATAGAAGGGTTCAAACTCCTTGTAGTGTTGTTAAATTGAGATACAGGCATCTGGCATGGATGGGGAAAGAGGGAGAAGATGAATACAGGTTGCAGTCAAGTGTGCCGCTGGCAGCTAGGCATGGTGGCACATGCCTATAATCCCAGTACTTGGGAGGCTGAGACAGGAGGATCACGGATTCAAGGTCTGCCTCAGCAATGTAGCAAGACTCTCAGTAACCTAGTGAGACCCTATTTCAAAACAAAACAATATAAAAGGCTGGGGGTGTAACTCAGAGGTAGAATGCCCCTGGGTTCAATCTCCAGTACCAAAAAAAAAAAAAAAGAGTACCACTATCGTGACAGGATTTACAGTCTATTCCATCCTCTCTCCTAACTTAATTTTTCCCCCAGGAAATGAGGTTCACTAGAATCCTGAAGGAGCTGCTCCCCAAACTCATATGAACAGGTGGATCTGAGCAGGACAGAGGGTCCTTCAGGGGTGCTGTCCTGTGCTACCCGGATCCCTGATTTAGGACCCAACAATTCATTCTCCCCAGTTGCTAGGAAAAATGGTCCTCACTCTTCAAGAACTGTCCAAGCTGAAAAGAACCATTTGTGAAAGTTTGTGCCCAGGTCATCAGGCAGCCAACATCCATTCCCAGGGCTACGTAGGAGTATAACTTCCTGGCCCCTTCACTCCAACACAGGACGTCTCTCAAGAGCCAGGTTACTGGGGTCAGTTGATTCCTTGTCATGATGCCACCAAAGCTCAAATTCTTCATCTGCTCCATCCTATAGCATATCGTCCTTCTTCCCATGGGTGCAGTACAGCACTCCCTAATAGACTTCTTATATGGTGATTTCTGTCTCAAAGTTTACTTTCCAGAAAATCCAACCCATGATAGCATATTATTTATATACCTAGAGACAGCTATAGAGAGACAGAAAGAGTTGAAAGTGATAGAAAATAGATATGCTTCCTTGTAATATTTGTTAAACCATTTGATTTTTTTTTTGGTGCTTATTTTCTTTTTTTTAACTTTTTTTGTTCATTTATTGGTGCATTGTAATTATACATTTTGATATATGTCAGGGTATGAACATCATACATGCACACATTGCACATTTAGCCCTCCCTTCAATCCCACCCTATTCCCTCCCCCTGCCCTCCCTTTCATGCTCCAGATAGTGATTGAGTCTTATAGGTTTGTGTATGTACATCATGTGCTGTAGTGTGTTTCCCTCCACTCCCCTCCCAACTCCCTCAGTTAGGTCACCTTCTTTGTCCATCTAAAGATTTCTTCTTCTTCCCTTCTAAGTCCCTTCTACGTCCCATTCTATCTAGCTCCCACAGATTAGGGGGAACATCCGATTTTTTACTCTTAGTGACTTACTAATATCGCTTAGCATGATGTTCTCTAGTTCTCTC
>PVJS01034129.1:0-21749 GCA_004027185.1 Glis glis | reverse complement strand
AGCTGAGGCTGGCCGCGAACCTGGATCCTCCGGTCTCCGCCTCCCAAAGTACTGGGATTACAAGTGTGTGCCACCATGCCCAGCTTAAAAAAACAATTTAAATGTATTTAGACCCTTAGACCCAGCAGTTTTTTTGTTGTGTTTTGGTACTGGGGATCTAACCCAGGCCCATTCTACATCTGAGCTACACCCCCAGCCCTTTTTATTTTGAAACAGGTTCTTGTTAAGTTGCTAAGGACCTGGCCAAATTGTTGGAGCTGGCCTCAAACCTGAGATCCTCCTGTCTCAGCCTCCCAAGTACTGGGATTATAGGCGTGTGCCACTACGCTCAGCTAACCTAGCAGTTCTTCTTAACCACTAAGCAATACAACCACAGGAAAGCTTTCTCTAGTCAAGGTATAGTTAGGGAGACCAATGTTTTCGAAGCCTACTATGGGCTTAGAAATGAACTTATGTTTTTGACGTCACCTCCATACAGCTGTGTGAAGGAGGGATTATTATTCCCACTTTCAGAAGAACAGGAAATGAGGCTCAAAGTCAAGAATGCCCCCACAGAAGTTAATCCACTGGGTGTTGACCCTCCTCCCACTTCCCAGGCAGTTGCTGGGGTCACAGTGTAATCAGGACACTATCTGAGGAAGATGTCCTGGCCTTGGCCCACACCACAGTCACGCCTCCCCAACATCTGGAGCGGGGTGGGGGACACAGGGAACTAGGGCAAAGGAAACAAGGCACATCTTTACTGCTCACTGGTCTGTGTCCAAACCCCAGAGCATAGAGCTCTGGAAAGTCAAGGTGGACAATGTGAAGGAGCCTTTTTCTAAGGCATTTGGGATCCAAATAAGAGCAGGCCGTGACACCAACCATTGCCCCCAAATTGCACCCCGACACCCAAATCTTAGTCTGATTCAAACCACAGCCTGGAGGCATGGAAGCATAAGAAGGAACTAGGCCCTCGGAGGCATGGAGGCTGCTCTCCCCAGGGTACGATGGGAGGGAGGAGGCCCGCTCTCTAGACAGCAGCGGGAGCCCAGCATGGGAGACACACGCGGGCTGTGCTCAGGGACCCTGAGCCCGGGGACCCGGGAGCTGCTCCCTCACCAGCAATCACAGCAGTCAGCATCAACAGCTCCTCTTCTTCTATCCTGGCCGGTGACCTTGTAAGGTCTACCATCTCAGAAGTTCTACCGAGTTCTCCATGGTGGGAGCCTCCACAGATGGTAGTCAACAAAGCCTGGACTTTGTCCTGTGCCAGCCAACCCCCCACATCCCGGTTTTGGCCAATCCCTTGACTAGTGATATTCCCCAAGCAAGTGACACTGGACAGCACTCCCTCTCCCACACCCTGACAATTTGAGCAAGATGGAAAGAGAAACTTCAAATTATTGAAGGCAATGGTAATTGTAGTCTGCCATGCTTAGAGTTCCCAGACACGGGGAGGTGGCGGGGTCCTCCCTCACCTCCCAGGCCACCTCACCTGTTCTAGTGCTGGGGAGACTTGTGGTAAAAGAAACCCAGGCAACTAGATTAAACAGAAAAGGGAACATTTTAAGTGCAACAGAAGTAAAAAGGCACTCTTCTGCTTCATTTTACCCGAGTAAAAGGCTACCTGTCTGAAGGTTAAGGACAAAATAATGCCTACCAGGCATCCCATGTCCCAGAGCGAGGTGCGACACCTGCAAAGGGACGGCCCCCAGCTGGTTCTGCAGCATTAGCTGATGCCCACCTGGATTCTGCCTAAGACGTGCAGGGAAAAGACCCTGGGGCAGGGGAGAATGAGTTCTCCTTATGATATGTCCTCCACCACCTCGGGAAGGGGAGGTGTCCCTGAAGCAAGTGAGAGGGACATCAAGGAACCACTCCCAGAGTGTGGCAGGGGTGAACACAGGGACTCTGGCCCAGAGCAGTGAGAAGTGGAAGATTCTGGAAACTCACAGCCAGGGGTTGCCTGGATGGCGGGGGGGGGAGTGCAGGAGCCAAGGAAGGAGCAGCGAGGGCTCAGCTGGAGGAGCAGCATCATGCCACCGAGGAGCGGGGACAGAGGTGCCCAGAGACAAATTGAAGCAGCAGCAAAGGGAGGAAGATGGGGTTCGGGCGGGCAGGGGCACAGTCACAGGGCATAGCTCTGGATTAGGCTGAGTCGCTGCAGAAGATGGGCCCCTCCCCTCGCCTCTCCCTCCCCCTGCTCCAACCCCAAGGGCCACAAAGGTGGGCAGGTAGGGGAGGCCGCAGGACTGGCCGGGACCCAGTGAAGAAGCGGACCCAGTGCCCTCCCCGGCTCCAGGCCTCCACGGCTGGCCGGCTTTAGGAGTCCAGACCTGCGATTGCTACACAGGACTGTCTGGAATGACGGCATTGTTAGAAAGGACTGGGTTTTGTCACGCCTGACACCAGGAAGGCCCAGGAGCCTGCTGAGCTCTCAGCTTCGACTGGGAAAAGAGCTAGCCCACTGAGCAGGCTCCAAAGGACACCAGGGACAAATAAAACTGGTTTCTTCTTACACCTGACTGAGTCCAGCTCATTTAATAAGCTGGTTACATAAGGACACGAGGTATCTCCCTGAGTCCCTGGGCAGGGACGCAGCTGTGCCTCACAAGGGCCAGGAACCAGAAACTGCCTGGAAAGCCTTCAAGAAGCAAGGCGCAGCCTCGCGGCTCCTCGCCTCCCCCTCGCGGGTTTCCGTCTCGGTTTCCCACTGTACATCCATCTGCAGTCTATCCTCACTACTGACCCAGCCCAAGGCCCCAGGCGGCTCTCCTGAGCTCACGGGTCCACCAGGCCTGAGTGCCAGCTCGCTCCTGGACAGAGGATCCGGTCAGCCAGCCTGGGCTGCGTGTCCACCCCGCGCCTCTGGGCTCCGGCCTCGGAGCTGGGCTGGGTGGAAGGGATACCACTGCTGGGGTGTGATACGGTGCAAGAGGCAGGGGCAGTTCCCGACTCCTAGAGAAGGAGGGGCCGTGGGCCAGGGCTCGAGCCAAAAAGGTGTTCGACTATGCTCTAGCTGTTGTTGCCCCACCCTGGCCAGGATCATGCTCTGCTAGCAGGATGGATTCTATCCCATTACTCACCAGATGGGGTCCTATTCTCCAGCCCCTCCCGGCTCACCCCTACCCCCTCCTGAAAAGCACACCTAACTCTCCCAGGCCAGCTGGGTCACTAAACATGACACCTGGCTGTGCCCTAATGGGCCTCTTCCTGCCCTTCGCGGGTACTCTGGATTTCTCAATGGTTTCTCTGGATAGAAGGACCGACAAGGTCCTCACTGCTGGGGTCTCCCTAGCTATATTTTGCTCTGGATAACACTAATACCATCTACCATTAGGGGTGCTTTCCACGTACCAGGCAGCATGCATGTCTCTAAATGCTTACAACCCTCTAAGGTGGTTCTATGGTTACCCTCTCTTCAACAGAGAAAGCTGAGGCTCAGAGGCGTGAGTAACCTGCCCAGGAACATGGATCCTGAGCCACTGGGAACCTGAACACGAGCCAGGCTGATCCCTGAGCTCCTGCCTGTGTGGCACACACCACCACACTCACAGGAAGTGAGACCGCCAGGGCTCCCCTTGATGCAGCTGAGAGTCATGGTGGTAAGGAGCCTTCTGCCGTAAAGTGGCCAGCCCGTCTGCCTGTGCAGAAGCAGCAGGACGGACAGCCAGTCCCTGGACGTCAGAAAGTCAGTCCACAGCTGCTTGCCCAATTTCCCTCAGAGCAGCAGGCGCAGAATAACAAGAGGCAGTGATGGAGAATATTCCGTAGCTTCTTGGGCCTCCCGACCCTTTGCCAGGGCTAAAGCCACTTGTCCTATAACCTACAGCCCCAGCCTTTGGCACTTAGAGTGTTCCACTTGTGGCTGGTCTGGCTGTCACCTCGTGTCCCAGTTCTTCCTGGCCTGAGCCCTGGCCTGAACTGTCTGGTAACTGAGACCCGGGTGTGGCTGCTCCACACTCCCAGGCCTGGGGCTTGCTCACCGTGGTGGTCTCTCTCAGATCCCAGAGTCAGGCTGGAACCAGCCCTCTCCTGGGATTCTGGCCTTGTGGAAACACGCCTAGGTGCCCACCGTCCCTGCGCCATTCAAGCATCCCTTCTCTCCCATGTGGGGCATCCCGGGCCGGCTCAGCTCACACATGGGACCCAGACACAGATGAGCCCTCCTGTCTGCGCAGCCTCCCAAAGCACTTCCACATGCAGTCCCTCGCGGGTGGGCGGCCATCTGGCTGTCCCATGCTCTGCTCACTGACAGTCATGATGGATCTGCCCTGGGCTGGTGGAGGGGTGCCCCCCTCGCTGTGCATCCTGAAGCTGAGGGACATCTCGCAATGGCAGGAGAGGGCTCCTCATCCACATATGTCCTGAGCCTCAGCAGAGCTGGGAGTGGCCCAGAGCCTAGAGGGGCAGCTCATGTAGAGGGAATGGAATTAGAATTCCCTTCTGCGGCCACATGATGACAGAGGCCTACACCCTAGTCATCTCAACCAGGGAGAGGATTAGAAGAAGCACGCAGCCTCTGTGAAGCCTGGAATGCTGACCCAGCCCCAGGCAAGTGTGTTGGGCCTAGATGAAGTCCAGCCCCATCTCTATGGGAACCCAAAGCCAGACGGCCTTTCCCTGTGGATCAGGGCAGTGCAGGGCTGTGCTGGAGACACAGGAGAGGGATCAGGATGGATATTCAGGAAGCAGAGGTGGGGCAGGGCGGCTGATCGGGGAGTGTGGGGCCTGAAGGCCTGGCTGCCTAGCCCAGGGCCAGGGAGCACCGATGAGTGCAGAAGTGCATGTTTCAGAAGATGCCATCTTTCATCTATCCTTTCAGCACAAATAAAAGATGGCTGGCAACATCTGGCACGGGGCGAGTGAGGAGGCAGGCATGCCCACGCTCTGGGTGGACGACAACGCAGCCTTTTCAGGAGGCCTCCCAGCAGCGGCTGCCATAAAGCCACAGTTCCACATCTCTCACTCCATGTTTCAGAGTACTCTGCCAGGTGAGTGTAGACACAGGCAAAAGGATATGCCCTGCTGTGCTAGCCGGAAATGGGAAAAAGAGGAAACCATCTCAATGATTATAATCTGGGGCATGGCTAGCCAGATTAACACATACACAGCAGTATCCAACCAATCACCCAAACATCTGTGGATGCAAAGAGCCACTGGAGACGAGAGTTCAACATTTGCTGCCACCGTACAGGATCTATGACATTTTGAGTGTGTATGTGTGTGTGTGTGGGGGGGGTTAAGGTACAAGTAACAGTATATATACAATGTTCCCATTCTGGTTGGACGTGCAGTATCTTACCCCCCTCCCGGGTGCGTCTGCCTCGGGTGTGGAGGAGAACATCTGGAAGGGCACACGTACCAGCTGCTAGCGGTGGTGCCTCTGGGCAGGAGCAGAGGAATGTGATTTTCACTTTTTACTTTATAGACTCCTTTTTAGTGTGAATGATCTTTATAGCAAGCAATGTGTTACTTTTGTAATTTTTAGAAGTTGTTTAAAAGGATGAGTGGGAGACTAATGCCATGCATGGGCGCAGCCTTTCTGGGTAGCATGGATTGGAGACTCCCTCATTTCCACCGAGCAGGCACGGAGGCCGCTGCGGCCTGTGCACACTGCAGTCCAGAGCCCAGCGTGCGCTTGCTCACCAGTCGCGGCCTTTCTGAGGGTCACCTGCCGGCCTACCCATCGTTCCAGGCACCTTCCTTCCTTCCTTACAGAACTGCAAGGACTCGTCGCCTCCCAAAGTGGCAACCACCCTTCAACCTGTAGAATGTCCCCCTTCGAAATGAGTTTTTGAGAGGGGCCCAGAGCTTCCTGCTTCTTTAGGGGTCCATCTTACAGTCTCCTGAGTATGGACTGTAACATTTGTTTTCATCTCAATACAGACAACAAAGTATAGCCAATGTTGGTAATTGATAAAGGTTGTGCAATGTATTGGTTATCTATCTACTACTGTGCAACAAATAGCCCCAAACTTGGCAGCTTACAATAGCATTTATTATCTTATAGGTTCTATGGATCAAGAACTTGGGTGAATCTCAGGGGGGTGTCTCGGGCCCAAGGCTTTTCATGAGGTTTCAGCCGAGCTGCTGGCTGGGGCTAGGGTTTCATCTGAAGGCTCGATTTTTAGGTTGAACCTGCTTCCACCTCCCCCCATTGTTGTTTGCAGGGCCTGGATCCCGGTCCACGTGGACCTCTCCCTAGGACTGCCAAGTGCATGACAGCTGGACTCCCCCAGGCTGAGTAACCCAAGAGATAGTAAGAAAGAGCAAGTGCTCAACTTAAAAGCGGCAGTCTTTTTATAATCTAATCTCTTAAATGACTCACCTTAATATGACTCTTATTTATACTTTATAGCTATGAAATAAGTTAAAAATAGTGCTTCTCTCAGAGGAAGGAGTGTTGGGAGGATTGTATGAGATAATGCACATAAAGTTAAAAGAATAAGCATGAGTTGTCATAATTATTATTACTGTGAGTTTCAGGTCAGAGATCCCAGGACTCATGGAAGTCAGAGAGGAACAGGGGTCCTAGAGAGAATACAAAAACACTTCCTCTTGCACACAATGAACATATGCTCTTACCTCCTCTTGGGGGGTCAGACAAAACCTGACCCAGAGAAGAGCTGACAGCAGGTCCACCCAGGGCCCAGAAGGGAGAAAGGGACAAGATGCTTCAGCTCTGGCCAGCAAGACCGAGAGACGCCAACCTGCCCCAAGGGCTCCTTTCCTGACCTCCATGTTTTCCTCCCACTGTTTATCTCCATGGAGACGGACGTGTTGAATGCAGGATGCACTAGCTCAGAGCGGGAGCCACGAGCATGAGGTCTTGAGTTAAACTTGGTATCTGCCTGGCCTATGATGTTGGGTAAGGCATAGGTCAAGCTATGGAGTTGTTTTGTTCATTAAATGAAGATTTAAAATAATATCCACTAGCCTTTTGTAAGAACTGAGAAAGACTATGAATTCCCAGGGAAAACTGGATTTTAAGGTAACAAATCCTGAGATTGTAAAATAAAGGCAATTTTCCCCCTTTGGAAGGGAAAGGTTTGGAACAATATGCAGCTAACCACTCTACAAAATAATGGAAAAGGTTTCTGGCATTTTGGATGGGAGTGTATCCTTGAGATCATTCTGTTGATGGAGAAGCCAGTTTGAGCCTAGGGCAGGGGAAGCTGTTCCCAGCTCCCTGGGCCCCAGGCTGGGTTCAGTGACTTGATTTAGGGAAGGGAAATCTTACCAAAGGCTCTCCTGGGCTGGAGGAGGGATGGCAGCCGTCACCCACTGCAGCAAGTGGCCATCAGGGCAGAGAGGAGAAAGGGGCTCGGCCCATGGCTCCTGGGTCAAGCATACCAGAATCCAAACTTGGGTTGCTTTGTGGCACTGACGTCCCATTACCCATCCCTCAGTCTTGCGGCCCCAGCTGGGGATGGAGAAGCCTGGTTCCATGTGGGGCCAGCTGCAGGGCCTAACTGGGAGGGCGGGAGGGAAATGGCCAGTGGGAGAGCTCAGGGGTGCTGGGCCAGGCGGTCAGCAGAGACGCTGAGCCACAACTAGAAAGGAGCTATGGAACAAATGAGTGTTCCTGGGGGATCCTTGGAAACGTGGGGTGGGGAGCTGAAAAAAGGCTAGATTTCCTCATGTGCAATGGAATTTTTCCAGTTGGACATTAAAGGAAAGGCCTGCCCTACATGCTGGCCAGCCTGGGGTCAGCCCACTAACACCACGGCTAACCCCAACGTTGGCACTGTTGCATTTGGTCTGGGGTGGCTCACGCGCACACGTCGATTCTCAAAGCCCAGGTCCAGGGCGTGCCGCGTGGCTCCCTCAGGTATGAGGGCCGTGCTCCCTGATGACTGTCTTAGGTCTTTCCAAGGCTTTGCTCTAAAATGAACTGTTTGTAGAGGCCTTTCCCTGCCCCCTAGCACTTTCTGAACTACAGTGATTCATCACAGGCTTCTACATAATCCCCTAACTGGTCTTCCCTCCTCCAGCCAGACCTTCTGGAAACCAGTCGCTGTGCTTCAGCCAAGACGCTATATGCTGACTGCAAATCCGATCCCCCTGCAGCCTCGCTTAGTGCCCTGCACAAGACCCTCCCTCGGTTCACTGCTGCTCCGTCCTCAGAGCCCACGCTCCCTCCCTGCCCCACCCCCAGCGACCTGCCTCCCCCTCCACGCCAGCTGTTTCTCGGGACACCCTCCTCCTCGTTCTTGACTCTGCAGCCAGCTTCTCTAACAAACATGTTTTCCCCACTTGAGGCTCTTGCACGAGCTGTCATCTTTGTTGGGGATGCTCCCCTCCCCACCTCTGCACCCCACTTGTTCATCCTTCAGGGCTCCACTTCCCTCCAGAAACCCCTTCCTGGTACCCCCAGACTGGGCAGGGTGCCCCTTTATTTGCTCCTTTACCTTCCCCTCACAATGCTCGGCTTGTTTCTAGTTTCTTATTCATGTCCCGTGCCTATTTTATTTTTTTGTTTTGAAACAGGGTCTCACTAGGTTGCTGAGAGTCTCACTACATTGCTGAGGCTGGCCTCAAACCTGCAATCCTCCTGACTCAGCCTCCCAGGTACTGGGATTACAGGCGTGCACCACCACACCTGACTCCACTTCTTTTTGAAAGTCTTTTAGACGGGCGTGGTGGTGCACGCTTGTAATCCTAGTACTTTGGGAGGCGGAGACCGGAGGATCCAGGTTTGCGGCCAGCCTCAGCTCGCGCAAGCGCCCTCTCTCTCTCTCTCTCTCTCTCTCTCTACTTAGTGAGGCCCTCCGCAACTTCGTGAGACCCGGTTTCAAAATAAAGTATAAAAAAATAGGGCAGGGGGCATAGCGCGGAGGTAGAACGCCCCTGTGTTCAATCCCCGGTACCGCAAAAAAAAAAAAAAGAGTCTTTTTTAGGTCTATAACAGTTCAGCCCTGTGTTTTTCATACTTGCAAATGACATGCTTTTGTTTTAAACTTCAGAATTTACATTTGAAAGTAAAGGCATTTTTTTGAGAAATGGGAAGGTTTGCTTGTTTGAAGCTTAGGTTCTAGAAATTTCCTTCACAGTCTAGAGGTCTGGGTAAATTTACCAAGAATGTCTAAATATTTTCTTACTATTCAGAACTGTCAGGATGCCTAATTTTTTTTGTTCTTTGAGAGATCACAATTTTTCACACTGCCATGGGACTTTTAGAATCAGCTCTAAAGCATTTAAAATCCATCACATTCCTAATTTTATTTAGTTATTTCCTGGAAGGAATAAGAACCAAACACCCCCTAAATCAATACAGCTATTTAGAAATAAATGGTGTAGCCATTCTTCAAAGCCCTTTGCCTGCTGTCATTATCATTTCAATCAGAATTAGGAGTTTACAGGCGTTGCTATCACACAAAATCAGCTGCAAATCATTGGCCTATTTCCCAATACTGTTTTCACACTTGGAGGTAACTTGAAAGAAACTGTTTAATTCAAAGAAAAGTCTTATTTTAATGTAATAAGTTTTTCCCTCTGTGTTTTTTAAATTATGTTTCTCAAGGAATTCAGGACAGCAAAGTGCAGCCAACTGGCTCCGAAGTCTGCATTAAAGGAGTTGGACTGCATGCCCATGCGGGTTAGTGACAACGGCCGGGACACGTGAGGGCATCTTTCCGTGGCTGGTACATGATGGAAGAGCCTCAGGAACCAGCCTAGTTAGCACAGAACCTGCCACAGAGGGTTAGGAGAGTCCTTACAAAGACAAAACCCGCCTTTGCTATCAGAGGCAAATGACCGCTGAAGTAGCGTGCAAGGTCTCGGGCAGCTTGTAACATCAGAGATGTAGCTAACACCAGAGATGGAGCTAACGCTTCTCCCGTCCCAGAGAGCAACTCCCTCCCTCAGCAACTCCTCCCTCCCCGCGGAGGAAAAGACCTACTGCCAGGACTTTGCCAGGGGAAAAACAAATGGTTTCAGACATTTTTTCCTATATTGTACTTTCCAGGAATTATGTAACTATTTCTCTTTAGATAAACAAATCCATCCCTGGGACAGGTTGAGTTTTCAAGAGAAATCCAGTATTGAAACCACAACCTGGATGGAGCAGGGTCTGTCCCTGGCGATCAGACAGCAGGAGGGCCCCACTGAGCCTCAGAGCGGGTCCTTGCTTCATGCTCACTTTTTTTTCTTTTTTTGCAATCTGTAGAGCTCCCTTGGGAAACCCTCACACACTGTTCTGAGAACAGAAGGCAGTTGAGAGTCCAGGTGCCACCTGTTCTTCCCCTCTGATTTGCATAGGTCAGGGTCATTCTGTGGACCATGAGCAACACGGTCCAGTTGGCTTCAGGGGAGAGAGAATCATCATGAGGCTGAAGGGCCAGGAGCATGGCGGTTCACTGGGCTCCCTCAGTGCCAGAGCAGAAAGGCTGTGCAGGAGAAGGGAGGCATCCAGGAACCGATGGGAAGCACCTGCCGGGAAGAGGCGGCTGAGCTGAGGTGACCGAGGGAGAGGAGGGCTGCATCCAACCAGACACTCTGAGTGACAAGGGCCCCAGGGCCAGCTCAGGCTAACAATGACCTTGGAAGCCCAGGGCAGCACGGCTTTGTGCTCCAACAATGGAGAGCAATAAAGGAAAAGTGGAGATGATTCGTCCACTTCACATAGTGCCAGTGCCAGCATAGTCACAGATAGCAAAGGACATACAGGTGGCAACCGCCAAGGGAGGGGTGGGAAAATACTGACCCGAACAGTGGAGATGGAAGTCAGGAGAGGGCGGTGTCAGAGCTCAGGGCTCATAGCCAGACCCTCTAGGCCCAGCTGGCTCTGCCACTTTCCAGTAACGTAACCCTAGGCAACCTCTCAGTGCCCGGACTATTGCGAGCACTCGATGAGATAAGCACACAGCTCTCATGATCATTCCTATTAGAGAAAAGAAGCCATCCTTAGCCATCCTGCAACACCTCCACTAGCTGAAGCAGTAGATGGCACCAGGCTACCCTCGCCCTCGTGCCATCAGCCCCATCCCTTAACCGCAGCCTCACACCGAGTGGAAATGGACCTGGGAGCTGTGCACAGAGACACACCCTCCCTCTGTGGACCTGAGTTGGGCACCTGCCCACCACCGCGCAGAAAGGCACTGCAGTGTATTGCAAGTTGGAAGAAAAGAACAAGGAACGGATGAGAAAACATGAAAAGAGAAAGCACAGAATGAAATTCAGTTCAATTATATGGCAGAAGACTAAACAAATGTGAAGAGTTATTTCTCTACTAAAAAGTAAGGTCTTTCATAGTGGGCAGAACTAAATGCTATTTGCCAAGATCATGCCTAAAACAAAGCAACTTAAAATACTGAAATCCAAAATATGGTCAAAAATTTATAATAAGCACATATTAAAAATAAAATAAGTGTCACCCAATTTAGATCAGCCAAAGAAGCAAAAGCAAGTAATGAACAGAACCAAGATCATTTGCATGGGTTACTTCACAGTGAACCTACAACTGTTACAAACTTCTACATATGAAACACGTAAGGCAGAAGCTATAAGAAATACATGGGGACTCTAACATATATTTCTGTTCTTGATAGACCAACTTGTCAAAAATTAATAATTTGAATATTATAATTCAACTTAAGAGGAATTTGAGAGGTTACACCTTCTTGTCTAGCACCCATGAAACATGTATAAAAACTGATCATATATGAAGTCACAAGAAAATATTAAATATTTTTTAAAAACCTAGAAAGCATATATGTCACATATTCTAAACCAATGTAAAAAAATTAGACTATTTTTTAAGAAACCACCCATTCACAGTAGTTATTCAAAATACCCCAAAGTGAAGACAACTCAAATGTGTATCAAATGAATGAATAAATAAAATGTGGCATATCTATACAATGAAATGTTATTTGGCAATAAGAAAAATATCCATCTAACATGGATAAATTTTGAAAACATGATGCTAGGAGAAGGAATCCAGTCATATAATACAACATGTGGGATGATTCAATTTATATGAAATTTCTAGCACTGGCAAATCTATAAAGACAGAAAGTAGATTAGTGATTGCTTAGGATTGAGGGTGGGGTGGTGGCTAGAGGGGTAAGGAGTTTCTTTCCAGAGTGATAAAAATACTTTAAAATCAACTGTGATGATGGTTGCACAACTCTGTAAATATACTAAAAACCGCTAAATTATACACTTTAAAAGGGTTGTATATTAAGCTGGGCATGATGGCGCATGCCTGCAATCCCAGTACTTGAGAGGCTGAGACAAGAGGATCTCAGGTTCAAAACCAGCCTCAGCAATGTAGCAAGACTCTCAGAAACCTAGTAAGACCCTATTTCAAAATAAAAACTAAAAATAAAAAAAGGGATGGGGGTGTAACTTGGAGATAGAAAGCCTCTGGGTTCAATCCCCAGTCACACACACACACACACACACACACACACACACACAGGGTGATATATTAGTTATATTTTGATAAACCTGTTAGAAAAAATACTGTGCCCTTGAACATTAAAAAAACCACCAAGTAATACTTGAACAAAAGAATAATTGAAACTATAATTACAGAATATTTAAGGAAATCATTGAGAATATTATATATCAAACATTAGGATGCAGCAAAAGCAGCAATTAGAGGAAAATCTATAGCCTTGTTTTCCATACTAAAGAATCATATATAATTCTTATAAAGGTATATCTTTTTATGTATCACTAAGAAAAATGGCTGCCAATTAAGTAATGTTACAATGCTTTCCATTAACTGAAAGATACATCCTAATTTCAGACCTGCTAAAATGTGGAGAGAAAAAGTATACCCTAAGTTGATAAAATACAGTAAACTAAAAAGCAGAAAGACAGTGTGACTGATAAGCAAATCCAAAATCTAATTATTTGGAAATACCAACAGACAGACCTCTGGCAAGGCAAATCTTTAAAAAGAAAGAGAAGCCGGGTGTGGTGGCGCACACTTGTAATCCCAGTACTTGGGAGGCTGAAACAAGAGGATTGCAGGTTTGAGGACAGCCTCAGCAGCTAGTGAGACTCTCTCATCAACCTAGTGAGACCCTGTTTCAAAATAAAAATAAAATAGGGCTAGGGGTGTAGGTTGAAGGTAGAATGCCCCTGGGCTCAAACTCCAGTATCACACATACACACACACACACACACACACACACACACACACACAAAGAAACAAAGAAAGAGAAAACAAAAATATAAACTATTAGGAATACAAATCAAATATAACCATATATACACAGAGGTTCAAATTTATAAGAAAATATAATATTCTGTGGTAAAAAATGAGAAAAACTCTGCTAATAATTTTGAAAATCTGGATCAAATAGATAATTTCCTATCAAATAGACAATTTTCCTATTAAAAAACAAATTTTCCAAGTTGGCTTTAAAAGAATTTTAAAAAGTCAGGCAGAGTGGCACACATCTGTAGTCCCAATACTTGGCAGGCTGAGACAGGAGGATTACAGGTTCAAGGCCAGCCTCAGCAACATAGTGAGACCCTGTTTCAAAATAAAAAAAAATAAAAAATGGGACTGAGGATGTAGCTCAGAGATAGAATGCCCCTGGGTTCAATCCCCAGTACCCCATAAACACACACACACACACACACACACACACACACACACACACACAAATTAGAAAATGTAAATAAAGTATGTTCATGGAAGAAATTTTAAAAGTTGCCAAATAGGTATCTCAAAAAATTGTACTAAATTCCTGCAAATAACAAGAATCATTTCTATAAAATTTTAGTTTCCCTTGTTATAAAAACTATTTTAGATCGTAAAAAGACAAAAAAATTTCCTAAAATTAACCTAACACTGAAGCCCGTACTACAAGAAGCAGTTTTCACCTATCCAACTGGCAAAGACAATAAAAGGGAAAAAAAGAGAAGAAAGTATGAAAGAAAGAGAAAACGCACAGTATTTGTCATGTGGAAGAAAGGTAATTTCATCCCCTTCTAATAAAAGTGTAAACTGAGCCAGGCAAGGTGGCACACACTGTAATACCAGTACTTGAGAGGATAAAACAGGAAAATCGCAGGCTGGAGGCCAACATTAGCAACTTAGTGAGACCCTATTTCAAAATAAAAAGGGCTGGGGGTGTAGCTTGGAGGTAGAATGCCCCTGGGTTCAATCCCCAGAACTGCAAAAAATAAAATAAAATGAAAGTGTAAATTGACACGACCTCTCTGGAGACCATTTTGAAAATATACATGAAAAATAATGCAGTTTTACACAGGTTTTGACCCAGTAATCACACTTCTAGGAATTTTTTTAAAGTAATAATCTTAACCACATATAGAAAGTTTCTGTAGTAAGGATGGTCATTGCAAAATGTAGAAACAATTTACATGGTCAACTCTAGAGTTCTTTTCCTTATTTACAGTAGAGAGCAGATTCAAGTTTGACAAATCCATCTGATTTAGGACTAATTCACAGTATAGAAATGTAGATAATGATAACTATATGTATTTTATATATGCCCAAATGAATAAGATAAAGAACAAAGTATCTGTAGGTGGGATAATGAATAATATTAACTTTCTTCTCTTCCTAATTCCTTGCAATGAACATGTATTATTTTCTAGCCAGAAAATAATTAATAACTGTTACTATAAATTTGTTTATACAGATCCTATGAAATATACTAATAATACCCAGAGAATCAGAACAGAAGGTTGTGCCTGAGTCCCTGCCCCTTTGGGGAGGATGTGGATGAACCAGCAGAAGTTTTGCAACCATCACTGTGACCTATCTAGGCTACAGCCTGGGGACCCAGGGTTCACAGATCACATGTCTAAGAGGCAGAACATCCCTCGTCTCTCCCCTGCATCACGGTTCCCAGCGCTGGGAAGTATAAGCAGCCAGTTCCAACCCCAGGAGCCAACCAACTGCATCTTTATCCATGATCCCTGCTGCTTCCTGGAAACTTCTCAACTAGAAACTGTGAAAACATCTTATTTGGCACTGAGCATGTTTCTTTAAAAAAAAAAAAAGCCAATTCAGACGCCTACCTAGATAGGGAATACTAGGCACCATCTTCAGGCTTCGGATATATTCCCGAGTCCGCTTGTAATTATCTTCTTTAGACATTAGGTAGTCCAATTTCTCAAAGGTAGTCTTGTCTTTTCGATTCAAAAGCTGGAAGGAGAAGAAATTATATGGAATGAGAGAGGAAAAAAAATAGACCAGAAGAAGCTACAGAGAGAGGACAGCTGAAGACGAGGAACAAAAGGGCACACACTAAGTGGCACGGCAGTGGGGGCCAGACCCCGGGACAACTGAAGCCTTGAAAAGGCTGTTTCATGCACATGTGGGAAATTTCACAGCCTTAGTCTTGTTGTCTTCCCAGAATCTCACACTTGGAAGATACCTCCCAAAGCTACCCAGCCCGATGTTCTACAAGATTCTAGAACTGATCTTCATAGGTATGGGTATGGAGAACCCACGGCTCAGCACGGGGCTCAGAGAGTGAAGCCAACTGCTCATGGTCACTGATGAGTGATGTCCCAGCCGAGCTAGGTCTCTTCCCTGAATCCACAGCTGCTTGCTCTCCTGTGAGTATCTCCGTGGTGTAAGGCCCCAAGGACTGAACTTTCACAGAACTCACAGGTACACGCCACCTGAATACAGCCAGGACAGAGCTCTAGCCTAGGCTGTCTCCTCCAGATGCCCAGCATCTCCCTGTGTCATACTTACACTGAGCATGGTATTTCAATCAAAAGAAGACAAGCTTTTATATCAGCAGTCATCAAAGGGGTGGCCTAGTTACACCACACAGGATGAAGGGGTACCCACAGCCAGAGATTAGAGAAGCAAGCTCCTTGGTGACTGAGGTCTCTGGTGTGTAAACTTGGTGACCTGGGAACGTGCATATGGCGCCTTCTTGGAAAGAAGGAGTAGACACCTGAACTCCGGAAGTTCGGGACTTGGTGCTAAAGCCTCAGGACAAGGACAGCCTGAGGCTTTAGCAGCAAGCCTCCTTAAATACGGTGGCTTCAAGGAAAGAACTTTAGAGTGCGGCCAGGCTTGAAAAGAGGGGCTCAGGTAGGGCCTCTTGGGGAGGACTGCCTTTGGCACAGCGTGTAGCTGATGCTGGAGCTGCCTCAAGTCAATCTTCCAGGGCCCAGTGCTTCTGGAATTCGAGGTTAATGGCTGAGCGCAGGAGTGGAAATGAAGCAGGGCTCCAGGCCTGGAGCATCCTTAGCCAAGCTTGGTCCTGAGGCCCTGGTGGTCTGTGCGTCCACCAAGTCCATCAGGATGAAGAGGGCCCTTCCCAGGACCTGCCTTTGCAGATCCCAGCCTCAGGCCATGGCTGGTGTCTCAGGGAAGCCCAGGCTACTTTGGTCGGGCCTTGGCCAATTCCTCCAGCCTCAGTCTCTGGAGCCACAGAGGATGCAGCCCCGAGAGCAGCCTGGGACTTCAGAGAAGAGAGGCAGAAGAATAAGCTGACAGAGATTCTAATACTGAAGAAACTGGAGAAAGAAAAGCAAGATTTTCTTCTCCCACCGAGGAATTCAGGACCTGTCGGGGTGGAGATGCTCCACAGATGCTAGGAACAGTGGCTGCCTGGCTGGCTCCTAATCCCAGACTCATTACACTAGCTACTCATTACACCAACAAATGGACAGGAAATCACACCGTCCGCTACTTGCTGTTTGCCAAGCACCATAACATACAACTCATCTGGTCTTTACAAAGCCCAGAGACAACGGGAAGCCAAGACTACTGCCTCTACTTCAGCTTCAGAATCACAGGGATTAAGTGGCTTGTCCAAATATCTTTGGGAAACGACGCAATAGAGAAGCGCGCACACATACACACATTTTTTAGCAACATGCTAAGTGAGTAGAGACTGAAGACACAGACAAATAATACATGAATTGTGGGCAAGGGAAGTGTCAAAGAGGACATGGAGGGAGGCAGCATTTAAAATGAACAATTAAGATGAGAAATTTGCCAAATGAATGATACATACCCAAATCAGAACCACATACCTACTATGGACTGCCCCTAGTAATGCTAAGCAGGCCCCTCGCCCCTTGTGTAGGAGTTGCTTTATTAATACAATCTAGACCTCACTGGCTGACTTGGCAAGCAACTGTGTTTATCCAGCAGTCAAACCCCAGTGTCCTCACAAACTGCAGCTGAGCCACGCTGGCTCCCAGCGCCCACTGCCCTGGTTCTCTGGCCCAGCTGGGTGACTGCCCACGTCCCCTGCCATGTCCAGCACCTGTGTGCACTGAACCTCAGCGGTGAAAGCCTGTCTCCTGCGTCCTCCCCTTCCCCTACACAGGCATGCACGCACACATACACACAGGCTAGATCTGGTTCACCTCACTCATCAGCTCCGTTCTGTGCCTACAAATGAGGTTCAGGTTCGGAACAGCATTGGCTTTCTCAAGGATAATACACAGGTTGCCCGGACACATGAAAAAAGTTAGACTGTATATTTCCCATGATGCATGTGAAAACTGCCTGAGAATTTCCTCTAGTGAAATGAGGGAATAAACCAGGAAAAGGAAGATGCGAGATACAGGAGACAGTGGCCCCAACCCAAGGGTGATGAAGGAGGGTCTGGGATGGCCGATGGGCAGGAGGCCTTATGAACAACTGGTCCATAATGGAACAGCCCCGGAAAGACGTCTCCAGAGAAAAAGGAGGCTCAGAACCGGGCATGGTGGTGCACACCTGTAATCCCAAGTACTTGGGAGGCTGAGACAAGAGGATCACAGGTTTGAGGATAGCCTCAGCAAGTAGTGAGACTCTTATCAACCTAACGAGACCGTGTTTCAAAATAAAAATAAAAAATAGGGCTGGGGGTGTAGCTCAGAGGTAGAATGCCCATGGGTCCAATCCCCTGTACCACACACACACACACACAAAAGGACATTTGGGGGAGGGGAAGATAAATATAATAAAAATAATTTTAAGATTGCATGTTTGTGTATCTGGTAAACAGATGGTAGATGGGATAAGAAGACTGTCTTTAAAAAAGGAATTAGAATATCCAGGGAAATGAAAAAATAGTTAAGGAAGGACATGGTATTCATAATTTACTGCTTGACTATACAGTGAGCATACTTACTCATTCATAATCATTAAGACACTGAATACTCATTTAATAAAAGTGATTTAGCTATAGTGACATGTTTTTGAAGAAAGAAGGAAGGTGATTCTGGAAAACTAAACCGATGTCTACCATACAAAGACATGACCAGACACTGTCTAAAGCAGATGGATAAAGAACTTATAGCACTTTGGAGGCTAAGACAGGAGGATGGCAGGTTTAAGGCCAGCCTCAGCAACTTAGTAAGACCCTGTTTAAAAAAAAAACTAATAAATAGGGCTGGGGGTGTAGCTCGGAGGTCGAATGCCCCTAACTTCAATCCCAGTACCAAAAAAAAGAACTTATAGCAAATGCATGTTGGAGGGAATGTGGCACGAACCATCCTTAGAAGGAGCCACTAAATAATGACTACAAGTAGCTGTCTCCGGGGAGGGAAGGGGTGTGGAGAGAGCAGGGAGTCCGTTGTTTTACTGTGCTGATGTTTAAAATTAATGAGCATGTATTATGCTGACAAAAATTCTCTTTAGAGTTGGATTTTCAAACACAAGGTTGGTTGATTCAGAACCTAACAGCATTTATCTGTACATGTTTTAAAGTTTTATTACAAGAAGAACCACAAACTGCAAGCCTCGTATGAACCGAGGGTCCTTTAGATTTTAGTTTATGGGAAATCTTGGGAAGGAACCATCAGAACTATTTTATCAGAACTTTTTTTTTCTTTTTTTGCGGTACCGGGGATTGAACCCAGGGGCATTCTACCTCCGAGCTACACCCCCAGCCCTATTTTTTATACTTTATTTTGAAACTGGACCTCACTAAGTTGCGGACAGCCTCACTAAGTAGCTAAGGCTGGCCGCGAACCCGGATCCTCTGGTCTCAGCCTCCCAAGTACTGAGATTACAAGTGTGCGCCACCACGCCCGGCATCAGAACTTTTTTTTTATGAGAAAATAAGTGACTTGCTTCACTGGAGTCACATGGATCAAGACCATTCATGTCCAGGAAAGGAGGGAAGGAGGTAAGATTAAGAAAATGTGTCCACTACATGTAGCAGGCAACTTCCCTTCTAGTGAAGTTCAGGAGTCTCGGGCACCCTGAGCTCTTCTTCCATGATATTTAATCCAATTTTAATTTGCTCAGCAAATGACAAATCTCATGAGGACAGTGACAGTGTTGGTTGAGCAAGTTGACATGGTTCCTGACCCAGAGGGAATGCTGCCAAAATACCTGTGGAATAAGAGTAATGAAGCTGCGCATGGTGGTGCATGCCTGTAATCCCAGTACTTGGGAGGCGGAGATAGGAGAATCACAGGTTCGAGACCAGCTTCAGAAAATTAGCAAGACTCTCAGCAACCTAACAAGACCCTGTTTCAAAAATAAATAAATAAATAAATAAATAAATAAATAAATAAATAAATAAAAGATGGGGGTGTAGCTTGGAGGTAGAATGCAAATGCCCCCCTGGGTTCAATTCCTGATAATGCAAAAAAAAAAGAGTAATGATAATGATAACAATGAAAACTCAGAAATCTAACTCTTTGGAAATTTCTGAGTATTCCAATAATTCTTAGGCAAAAAGTATAATAAAAGCCAAGATTGTGGACTACTTACAAACCATTGTATGTTAAACTGTAATAAGGCAAAACTGTTGAGAGGAAAATTCATGATTTTAAACTCATTTAATATTAAACAAGAAATAGTACAAATGAACTAAACATTCAACTCAAGAGACTAGGAAAACAGGGAAAAGTAGGAAAAACAGATTAAGCCGGGCGTGGTGGCGCATGCTTGTAATCCCAGTACTTGGGAGGCGGAAACCGGAGGATCTGGGTTCGCGGCTAGCCTCAGCTACTTAGTGAGGCCCTCCGCAACTTCGTGAGACCCGGTTTCAAAATAAAGTATAAAAAATAGGGCCGGGGGTGTAGCTCGGAGGTAGAACGCCCCTTGGGTTCAATCCCTGGTACCACAATAAAAAAAACAGATTAATAGATAAAATTAGAAACTGACATGTTAAAAACCAAAATAAAGCAAAACACCAAACCTATAGAAATAACCAAACCCCAAAGTTTATTTTATAAAATATTAACGAAACAGGTAAAATATCTACAAAAAAGGCAGAAAGCAAAAATATACAACATGAAGACTGAGAAAGGAGCTCTTACCACATATGAAGTGAACTAAAATTATAAGGTAAAAACAAAGCCCCTGCATATTGATTTGGAATATATATTTTGAAGCAAGTCACTTATTTTCTGACCAAAAAAAGTTCTGATGCCGGGCGTGGTGGCGCATGTTTGTAATCCCAGTATTTGGGAGGCTGAGACCAAAGGATCCGGGTTCGCGGCCAGCCTCAGCTACTTAGTGAGGCCATCCGCAACTTAGTGAGACCCTGTTTCAAAATAAAGAATAAAAGCCCAAGTGTGCGCTCCAAGGTATAAATGAGACTCACAGACCACAGGGTCAAAAGCCAGGAAGATCTCAAATCTTGGTGAAATACCTGAATAAAATCTCCCTTATCAGAGTGCCCTGCATGTGGCGCTTGTCACCTGTCTATTCATGAAGCGCACCCCACACCCCTTTCTGGTAGATTCGTTCAAATGTGGAAGCTGTCACCAATGGAGGGGAAAAGAAAGACCCCTCCAAATTTGCTTTATGAGGACAGAGGTAGCT
The DNA here is from genome assembly GCA_004027185.1 of Glis glis. Taxonomy (NCBI): domain Eukaryota; kingdom Metazoa; phylum Chordata; class Mammalia; order Rodentia; family Gliridae; genus Glis; species Glis glis. The sequence continues at coordinate 1,030 of PVJS01034129.1, read as the reverse complement.
TGCTCCTTTGCCTTGAGAGAATAAGATTTCTTGATACGTGGAAATATTTTTCAGCAAACAGCACATTGCTCCAAATATGTTCAAACTGGCTCAGAATGCTATTTCAATTCCAGCACCTACTGTGGGTATGGAAAGAATTTTTAGTGCTGTCGATAATCTATGGACCAACGGACTCAGCAGGCTAAGTATGGAATCGGCAAGGAATGAAATTGGGCATTTTTTAAAAAGCAGTTTTTTACCTCTTTGAATATGTAATATGGGTTTCTGAAAAATAAAAATAGCTACAAAGTCGCATATCTAATGTTAAATATTAGATGCAATGGAGGCCATTGTATGTAACAGGAAAAATTCTGACTTTGAAATTTGGTGGTATCCTGGCTATGTTTGTCTTTCCTGAAGCCATTTTAAACCTTAAATGGATAAAAATTAACTTGTAGAAAATATAAGAATATAAATAGCTGGGTGTGGTGGAGCATGCCCGTAATTCTAGTTCTTGGAAGGCTGAGATAAGAGGCTCTCAGATTCAAAGCCAGCCTCAGAAGCTTAGCGAGACACTGTTTCAAAATAGAAAAGGGGGGCTGGGAGTGTAGCTCAGAGGTAGAATGTCCCTAGGTTCAGTCCCCAGTACCAAAAAACAACAACAAAAAGAAAACATAATAATATAAGTAATTCCTAGCCAGGTGTGTGGCACTAGCCAGTAACCCTAGTACTTGGGAGGCTGAGACAGGAGGATTGCAGGTTCACGGCCAGCTTCAGCAACTCAAAGAGACCCTGTTTCAAAATTAAAAAAAAAAAGATTAAAGGGCTGGGGTGTAGCTTGTAGGATGCCCCTGGGTTCAATCACCAGTACCAAAATAAATATAATAATAATTCCTGTCCATAGAAAGGCAAATTTTGTCTCATGAAATACCACTGACTATCATGTTGGGAATACTGACCAATTTTGCATCCATTTTAAAAATCAATGTAGCATTTCTTACTTGACTATAAAAAGTATGGTATTCTGGTTTCTCTTTTGATACAGTTGCAA
>PVJS01034128.1:0-21753 GCA_004027185.1 Glis glis | reverse complement strand
ACACACACACACACACACACACACACACACACACACACACACACACGCTGAAGGTGTATGTAGCTCAGTGGTAGAATGTCCTTGGGTAAAACCCCCAGTACCACACACACACCAAAAAAAGAAAAAAAAGAAAAAAATCTGACAGATTGAATGAAATAGACAAATACACAATTTCTTTAGCCACTTCAATACCCTTCTCTAAACAACTGATAGAACACCTAGACGGAAATTCAGCAAGGAAACAGAAGACTTCAACAATGTCAAGCATTAAGACATAACTGACATTTTTAGAACATTCCACACAGGAATAGCAGAATATACATTCTCTTCATGTGTCTACAGAACATTTACCAAGATAAACTATAACCTCAATAAATTTAAAAGAACTGAATTCATAGAATGTGTTACAAAAACCAGTAGTGGCTAAGGAGAGTGTGACTATAAAAGGGCATCATGAAGGAAATCTCTGGTGACAGACTGTTCTGTACAGTAGTACCCCTTATCTGTGCTTTTACTTTCTGAAGTTTCATTCACTGACATGGCCTGAAAATCGTAAATGGAAAGTTCTAGAAATAAATAATTCATAAGTTTTAAACTGTATGCTATTCTGAGTAGTGTGATGAAACATCATGATGTCCCCTCTATCCTGCTCCAGATGTGAATCATCCCTTTGTCTAGTGTGTATCCATGCTATATGTGCCATCCACTCATTACTTGTAGCAGTCTCCTTGTGGTACCATGGTACCCTAGAGCTAACCCTTATTTTGCTAAATAATGACCCTAAAGAGCAAGAGTAGTGATGCTGGCAATTTGGATAGATGAAAGAGAAGCAATAAAGCGCTTCCTTTAAGCCAGGCGTGGTGGTGCATGCTTGTAATCCCAGTTCTTAGGAGGCTGAGACAGGAGGATCACAGGTTCAAGACCAACCTCAGTTATTTAGTGAGGCCCTCCGCAACTTAGTGGGATCCTGTTTCAAAATAAAGAATAAAGAACAGGGCCGGGGGTGTAGCTCGGAGTAGAATGCCCCTGGGCTCAATCCCCAGTACCACAAAAAAAAAAAAAAATTCAAAAGTTTACTTCCCTCTCAGGAAACTATGGGGGTATAGGCTCCATCAGAATGTTAGGGTCAACCACAAAAGAGAAATTAAATGAAACCCAGGAAAAGGGAACCAAATACAAGAGATATGAAGAAAATTTCCAGGATGAAAACAGAAATTCTAGCTGGGTATGGTGGTGCACCCCTGTAATACCAGTACTTGGGAGGCTGAGACAGGAGGATCGCAGGTTCAAAGCCAGCCTCAGCAACTAAGGAAGGCTCTCAGCAACCTAGTAAGACCCTGTTTCCAAGTAAGAAATAAAATCGGGCTGGGGGCCTAGCTTGGAGGTAGAATGCCTCTGGGTTCAATTCCCAGGACCAAAAATAAATAAATAATAATAAACTCAGAAATTCTATTATAATAGTTATGCAGCATTCTTAGATATCAACCTGTTCCTATGGGAATAAAAGATCAGAAGACTAAGAATGACTGCAGGGTGTAGGAGAAGGAGGAGGAAACTGAAAAATCATAATAGGTTTAACTTTGTAGAAAAATTCTATTATGTAGCTTTTGGAGAGAGTGGTAAGACTTGGTCAAATGTTCAAAGAAAACCAAGGATCTTTTTTAGAAAAACAACTATCACTTTATAACCTGAAAATTTCTGGGAGGTGGATAAATAAGTATATATTAATTATCAGAAAGCTTGCTATTTGGGGAGTAGGATTCATTATCAATACTTGGGAATGAAGGAGAAGAACAAAACAACAACAAAACGGACCTAAAGGTAAAGAACACTGAGAGTACATCAAAGATGATTTTTACGTATTTCACATGTCTGCCTAGACATGGCTAGCCCCAGATGTGCTGAAGTCAATTAAAGTTAATTAAAATGTCACTTTGGTCAGACATGGTGGTGCACACCTATAATCCCAGTACTTGGAAGGCTGAGACAGGAGGATCACAGGTTCGAGGACAGCTTCAGCAAGTAGGGAGACTCTCATCAACCTAGTGAGACCCTGTTTCAAAATAGAAATAAAACAGGGCTGGGGATGTAGCTCAGAGGTAGAATGCCCCTGGGTTCAATCTTCAGTACCAAAAAAAAAAAACCCAAAATAAAACAAACAAAAAAACTTTTCCCAAGATAGGATTTTTGGCCCGTGCCAATGTCTAAAAGAGAGTGAATTTACTTACTGACATGTCCATTCCATGAAGTCTTCGTGTTTCCTGAACCATTACAGTCTCTAACATTTTATAATACAAAATTTCTGCCAGCTTTAATCTGTTTACAGCAAAGTCTAAAGGGAAACAAAGGGAAAGCACGAGCTATTAAAATCTAGTTAAGGACTAAATCAGAGCACTTGCCTAACATGTAGAGGCCCTGGGTTTAATCCCCAGCTCTGCAATAAAGAATAATTTTAAAAAAGCTTGAATTTCTAACTTGGGGAACAATCTATTTTCCTTTTTTGGGGGGTCACTGGGGATTCAACCCAAGGGCATTCTACATCCAAGTCACACCCCCAGCCCTATTTTATTTTTTATTTTGAAACAGGGTCTCGCTAAGTTGCCGAGACTGGCCTAGAACCTGCGATCCTCCTATCTTAGACTCCCAAGTACTGAGATTATAGGAATGTGCCACCATGCCCAGCAACAATCTATCTACTGTCAATGCTATGCCAACTTTACTTTCTCTTCTTACCTATGTGAGATCCCGGCTGTTCATCTGTTGATTGAGTGTAGTGTTGGCAGAAAATCTCTCCTATTCCTTTCACTATTTTCATAATGTTTTCCATAGGATTCCGCATACAAGATCTACAAAAAATAAGAGGAAGCTAATTATCAGGAAAAAACATATACTGACATTTCTCCCTTCAAGAATAAGTTTGGCTGTTTGTGGACAAAGTTCTATTCTCACTTGTAAATCTTTTTGTTTGTTTGTTTGTTTTTGCTGTACTGGGGATTGAACCAGGGGCATTTTACCTCTGAGCCACACCCACAGCCCTATTTTTTATTCTTTATTTTGAGACAGGGTCTCACTAAGTTGCGGAGGGCCTCACTAAGTAGCTGAGGCTGGCCATGAACCTGTGATCCTCCTGTATCAGCCTCACAAGTACTGGAATTACAGGGGTGTGCCACCATACCCAGCTAAAAGTGTTTTAATATGTAAAAAAAATATGTAATTTTACTTGGGAGGCTGACAGGAGGATCGCAGGTTTAAGACTAGCCTCAGTAACGTATTCAGACTCTCAGCAACTTAGTGAGACTCTTTTTCAAAACAAAAAATAAAAAGGTCTGAAGGTATAGTGTGGAGGTAGAACACCTCTGGGTTCATCCCCAGTACCACAAAAATAAATGAATGAATAAATAAATAAATAAATAAATAAATCTAATTTTAAAAAGACATTTAGGCCGGGTGTGGTGGTGCACGCTTGTAATCCCAGTACTTGGGAGGCTGAGACAGGAGGATCAAGATTCATGGCCAGCCTCATCTACTTAGTGAGGCCCTCTGCAACATAGCGAGACCCTGTTTCAAAATGAAGAATAAAAAATAGGGCTGGGGGTGTAGCCCGATGGTAGAATGCCCCTGGGTTCAATTCCCGGTACCGAAAAAGAAAAGAAAAGAAAAAAAAAGACATTTATTTTATTTTTTTAATTTTTTTTTTTTTTGCGGTACCAGGGATTGAACGCAGGGGCGTTCTACCTCCGCGCTACACCCCCGGCCCTATTTTTTATACTTTATTTTGAAATTGGGTCTCACGAAGTCGCGGAGGGCCTCACTAAGTAGCTGAGGCTGGCTGCGAACCCGGATCCTCTGGTCTCCGCCTCCCAAGTATTGGGATTACAAGCGTGCGCCACCACGCCTGGCGCCAAAAAAGACATTTAGAAAAATAATGGTATTGTACTTACTCAAAAATATTTATAAGTTGTTCACTTGGTGCATTTCTCAGTCCAGCCACAGCACTCTGTAAGCGGCTCACGCTTTGGGTGGCTGAAGCAACGGGAGTAACAATAGCTTCTTTTTCCTGTAAGTATCGCCGTCCTGTCAGTGGTGTTGAAGGAGCAAATGATCGTTTCTGTCAGAAAATAAAAATCTGAAATTAAAAAGTTACTTTTCAGTCAGGCGTGGTGGTGCATGTTTGTAATCCCAGTACTTGGGAGGCTGAGACAGGAGGATCGCAGGTTCGAGGCCAGCCTCAGCTACTTAGTTAGGCCCTCCACAACTTAGTGAGTCCCTGTTTCAAAATAAAGAATAAAATAGGGCTGGGGGTATACCTCAGTGGTAAAATGCCCCTGGATTCAATCCCTAGTACCGCAAAAAAAAAGAAAAGTTACTTTCCTCTTATTATATGGTTAATTCAGTACATATATCATCTTCTCTATTCACATTTAGTGGTGGGTTACCTTTCCTTCTTTTCTGGTTACCCACCAAATTTTTAGCAATAAATATGTTAATTAATGCCTGTGCATTTAAATAATAGTATTTCAAAGCACTTTCTATCTATATTATTTTATCTTCATAAAACTCATTTGAAATATAACATATACATATTTTAATTTTATATATGAGGAAACAGGCAGAGCGAAGTTAAAAAACTTAAGCTAATAAAGTTGAGCCAGGTGTGGTATTGCATGTAATCCCAGTACTTGGGAGGCTGAGGCAGGAGAACTGCAGGTTAGAGGCCAGCCTCAGCAACTTAGCACGACCTTGTTTAAAAAAAAAATAAGATAGGCTGCAAAAAAAAAAAAAAGCTAACAAACTTAATGGTAGAGGCTGTTCTAAAACTTAGGTTTCTACCCTGTAGAAGAGTGAATTTTTCTTTTCTTTCTTTATTGTTTTTGCAGTACTGGGGATTGAACCCAGGGGCATTCTACCTCCAAGCTACACCCTAGCCCTATATTTTATTCTTTATTTTGAAACAGGGTCTCACTAAGTTGTGGAGGGCCTCACTAAGTAGCTGAGCTGGCTGCGAACCTGGATCCTCCTGTCTCAGCTTCCCAAGTACTGGGATTACAAGCATGCACCACCACGCCTGGCTCTGAATTTTTCATTAGACTTCATCCTCCAAACCATTTCACACATAAATACAGAATTAAGCATTAGCTGTTAATAATCTCTAGAATTATACAGATGAAGTCACAGAGAACACAGTAGTTTAGTTGGAAAGCAAATTTTAAAGTGACATAATAGAGACTATTTAAAGCAAAGAAAGAAGCCGGGCATGGTGGTGCACGCTTGTAATCCCAGTACTTGGGAGGCAGAGACCGGAGGATCCAGGTTTGCGGCCAGCCTCAGCTACTTAGTAAGGCCCTCCGCAACTTCGAGAGACCCGGTTTCAAAATAAAGTATAAAAAATAGAGCCAGGGGCTGGGGGTATATCCCCGGTACCGCAAAATAAATAAATAAATAAATAAAGCAAAGAAAGATGGTAAGAAAACATAAAGTTTTATGTCAAAAGACACACAATGTAATAATAAACCCAGGTGTACAGAGAAAATGTATCCAAAATATGATTAATAGCAAAAAACACAGTAAAAATAATGAAATGCCATTGTTTAAAAAAATTACCTTTTAAAGCTTTCATGGGAAATATTAATTAGTAGAAGAAATTCAAGATGCTTCTGCTGTTAGTAAAATCACAGAGAGAAAGAAAAAGATCATTCAAGACTGAGGCCAGGCTAGATTATATTACTTTTTCAAAGTGTTGTTGAAGGTTATACTCCACATTAGCCTGTGTTGTCAGTTTCCCCAATGGGGTGTCACCAGTGAACTTTCGAGGTGTTCCAATTTCCTCTTCTGCATCTGCTCCCAAAAAAATCCTCTCATCAAAGTCACCAACAGTGAGAACATACTCTTCATACTCCTTGTTCACTGCTTTGCTGCAAGGAGAATTATTTTAAGCCACTGGAATAAAACTAAGTTATACAATGGATTATCTCAAGAAAAAAAAAAGATATAGTCCATAGCTTGAGAAAGCTCTTGACTTCATAGTTTTTTGTTTTGTTTTGTTTTATTTTTTGCGGTACTGGGAATTGAACCCAGGGGCATTCTACCTCCGACCTACACCCCCAGCCCTACTGTTTATTCTTTATTTTGAAACCGAGTCTCACTAAGTTGCTGAGGGCCTCACTAAGTAGCTGAGGCTGGCTGCGAACCTGGATCCTCCGGTCTCAGCCTCCCACGTACTGGAATTACAAGCGTGCACCACCATGCCTAGCTGACATGCTAGTTTTTAATCATCTTCACCTATCAAATAATATCAGAGGGTCCTATATGATTATGAACATTCTTTACATTCGCATACATAGTAATAAACTACTTCAACGAACACAGGAAAAGAGAATACATATTTAATGTGAAAACTAGATGAAGATAAGTAAGCTAGGTGAAGGAAAAGAAAATGATACTTGATCATTGAGGAAGCAACAGTGGCTTTGAAATATGGGCATCCTGAATTTGCTAACATTTGATTAATGAAAGGATGTAAAATCAAATATAGAAGTCACTGGACTCATTTATGAGTTTCTCAACAGAGCATGGCTGGGTTTTTTTTTTTGTTTTTTTTTTTGGTACTGAGGATTGAGCTCAGGGGCATTCTACTTCTGAGCTACACCCCAAGTCCGATTTTTATGTTTTATTTTGAAACAGGGTCTCACTAAGTTGCAGAGTGCCTCACGAGGTTGCTGAGGCTGGCCGCGAACCTGCAATCCTCCTGTCTCAGCCTCCCAAGTACTGGGATTACAAGCATGTGCCACCACGCCCGGCTATGGCTGTTTTAAATGCCAATGATTTCTTAAATGTACTTAAATCCAATAAGGCCTAGTAACACCCATTTAATGCCATTAAGGCATAGAGATTTTAAAGTTGGAGGAGTTACCTTGATATATAATGTTTCACTTAACAATTTTCAACAAATCATTATTGGCAGGCTATAAGAAGCCCAATACCATTATTGCCTAATACTTACCTATTATCAGTAAAACTGGAAAGGTCCAGTAGGCATTCTCCTTTTAAAATCTGAGGGGAAAAATCATTTGGGGACATCATATAAGGTAATTAAATACACTAACACACACAGAAGCATGAAATTTCTTTAAATCTTCACACTGGTAACACACACACACACACACACACACACACTTCTTTTAGACCAGTAGAACCTATTTAGTGATAAAATATTCTAAAAAATTTAAAGTCAAGTTTTATCTCCAGCACTCCAAAATAAATGAACAAATAAACACATAAGTAAAAATTTGAAAATACTTTGAGGTTAGTCTATGACAATGCTTTCTAAATTTTAGTGGTTTAAGAATCACTTAGGGGAAAACTTGTTAAAAATACAGGTTGATGGACGTTAAGTCCTGGGCTAACAGCATTTTTCACAAATTCCTCAAGTGATTCTGATGGAAGTTATCCATTATTAAACACTGGTCTATGAGAATAGAAACTAACATTTATTGGATGATTAAATGCTTCAGGCAAGTAAAAAATTCAAAAGGAATATATGTTCCTATTGCCGGTGAGAAAGGAAAACTACATTGTTATTAATATTTTCTGTGTACCCACACTATTCTTAGATTATTATACATGAGGGGTTCGAGGGGTGCACTTGGATGATGGTTTCACTTCTGGAATGAAAGGAAGTGCTATAATAATTACTTCAAGACAACAGATATACCAGGCAATCCAGAAACCAAGATGCATGGTTATTGTACCAGGGGCTCTAGTGTACTGTTTCTGCATAGCGCATCAAACATAATCCCTGGTTCCTTTAACAATTTACTTTGCTGGAGATGTTTAACAGACAGACAAGGAGCCACAATAAACACATACTGGAGGAAAAACATGACTAAATAACAAAAGTTTGTGTAGAGAAGAAGAAACCAGTAAGGGAAGATTTTATGCTTAAAAACAAAATTTCATAATACAAAGTGGGGGACCACAGCGACAACCTAATCAAAACCCCTCATTTTACCAAAGAGAAATCACAAGGTCTACCTGGATTATATGGTGGCTCAATGTTGGACAAATAAGAAATTAAGACCCCCCCAAAAAAGCTGATTTATAAATATAAAAACAGCTAAGTTAGTGAGAAAAAATTCCATAATGTATGTAGGTAGGTAGCCTGCAAATGGCTATAAAATTATAGTGGATCTGCTCTATTTATGTGGAATTAAAGTGACAGTTGTTACATATTATGCTACTTTTAGTAAACAGCAGTTATTCAAATTGTGGCAGTAAATTAGTTGGCTTACGCTGGCTTCCTGTTTCTCATAATTCTATTAGGCTGACTCTGATGATCTGTTCTGTAGGATTCTTTAGCAGACCCTCCTAGAGTTGTCCCTGACAATGCATTTAACAGTACATATAAGCTGGGCGTGGTGGCGCACGCTTGTAATCCCAGTACTTTGGGAGGCGGAGACCGGAGGATCTGGGTCGCAGCCAGCCTCAGCTCGCTCTCTCTCTCTCTCTCTCTCTCTCTCTCTCACTCTCTCACTCTCTCTCTACTTAGTGAGGCTCTCCTCAACTTCGTGAGACCCGGTTTCAAAATAAAGTATAAAAAAATAGGGCCGGGGGTGTAGCACGAGGTAAAACGCCCCTGGGTTCAATCCCCGGTACCGCAAACAAAACAAAACAAAACAGTACATATAGTCAATCACATTCTACAAGAGCTCATTTTCTCATAACAAACAAGATCAGAAGGCAATTCAGTCTTTCATCAAAGACTGAAACCTGGGAATCTTTTTATTTTTTGGTGGTGGTACTGGGGATTGAACCCAGGGGCGTTCTACCTCCGAGCTACACCCCCAGCCCTAATTTTTATTCTTTATTTTGAAACGGTCTCACTAAGTTGCAGAGGGCCTTCCTAAGTAGCTGAGGCTGGCTGCGAACCTGCGATCCTCCTATCTCAGCCTCCCAAGTACTGGGATTACAAGCATGCGCCACCATGCCCAGCTCCTGGGAATCTTAACCCCCGAGTCCTATAATGTTGAGAGCATTTTTTCCTTTGGGGCTGCTGCTGACTCCTGAACATTTCAGTTAATTATAAGTACAGTACCTTCCTATCAAAGAGTTTTGAAATATATGGCTTGAAGTAGTGCTCCTTTATTCCTTTTGCCTCTACTAGAAGTCCATCATGCAGTTCGCACAGTACAGCGATGATACAGGGAGGCTCTTCGGAAGCCCTAAAGTCAGCAGTGTGGAAATCAGACGGTAAACCTAGTTTGATAGAATATGAAGAAGAATGGGGTAGGGAGGGGTAGATAGTTAAGTTTTAAAACTCTTTTTCCAAAAATTAACAATTAGTTTTCAAAAATAAAGATCTTGGCCGGGCGTGGTGGCGCACTCTTGTAATATCAGTAGTCTGGGAGGCGGAGACCGGAGGATCTGGGTTCGCGGCCAGCCTCAGCTCTCTCTCTCCCTGTTTCTCTCTCTCTCTACTTAGTGAGGCCCTCCACAACTTTGTGAGACCTGGTTTCAAAATAAAGTATAAAAATAGGGCCGAGGGTGTAGTGTGGAGGTAGAACTCCCCTGGGTTCAATCCCCGGTACTGCAAAAAATAAATAAATAAATAAATAAATAAATAAATAAATAAAGATCTTACCTTTAAATGATGGGTTTAGCAAGTCTCGTCTATTTGGGCACATAATGGCATTGGCAAAAATCAAATCCAAGCAGCACAGAAGTAAATGATAAGAGTTTACTAGATCATCTCCAATCATACGAAAATTACCTTTATAAGGAAAAAAAAGAAGATACAAAAACCAGAAACCTCTCATGTCAAATGCCACTAAGTTCTCATAGAAAAAATGTAAAACTACTGTATCACCTTACCCTTAGTATAAACAAAGAGTGTCCAACAGAAATTAAAGAGATCCTTAACACTGCAAGGAATCCTCCTATAAACAGGGAAAAATGATTTTTTGTGACTTGTTTACTAAGTATCATTTAAACTGAAATAGCAAATATAAATAGTAAGGCAAATTACATGTAAAATTCCATTCATAAAGGAGAGATAATCTCTGGTTTATGAAATGGACTTAAGTAAGCATTCATTCATTCATTCGCTTATTTATTTACTTATTTATTTGTGTTACTGGGGATTGAACCCAGGGACATTTTACCTCCAAGCTACACCCCCAGCCCCATTTTATTTTTATTTTGAAACAAGGTCTCACTAGGTTGATGAGAGTCTCACTACTTGCTGAGGTTGTCCTCGAACCTGCAATCCTTCTGTCTTAGCCTCCTAGGATTGCAGGTTTGAGGCCAGCCTCAATAAGTAGTGAGATCCTGTTTCAAAAAACAAAAAACTGAGCAAGGTGGTGCACAACTGTAATCCCAGTACTTGGGAGCCTAAGATAGGAGGATCAGAGATTCGAGGACAGACTCATCAAGTAGTGAGACTCTCATCAACCTAGCGAGACCCTATTTTAAAATAGGACTGGGAGTGTAGTTCAGAGGTAGAATGCCCCTCGGTTCAGTCTCCAGTACCAAAACAAACAAATAAATAAATACATACATAAATAAAAAGGTCTGGGGTGTAGCTTGAAGGTAGAATGCGCTTGGGTTCAATCCCCAGTAAACTCACCCCGCACAATCAAAATATAGAAAAATAAGTTAAAGTATTACCCTGAATTTCCAGATAAGGGGAATTATACATTTATACATATATACATATATGTATATATACATATACATTTATACACATACAATTATATAAGGACTTAGAAATTTAAGTCCTGGAAGATGGATACTTCTAATAAAATGCAGATTTTTGAAAGACCAAACTCTCCTAATAAGCTTGTTTCATAATTTTTATGTCAATTATGTAAGGATTAGGGGTCTTACCTCTGCTTCCTGCTTCGTGGTAACTTTGGTAGCTCTTCATATGGATTTTGAAATATATCTAAAAAAATTGGCTCAAATTTTTTAAAAATTACAGTAGAAACTTCAAAATTTCTTTCTAGCCTTTCTATACGTTCACGAAATTCTTGTGGTAGATTTGACATGTCCATCCACTTCTTCATTTTACTAAAAAACTGTATTAAACTAAAAAAAGGGGAAAAAACAACTTTAAAATTAGTCCAATTCATGACTAAGAATCCTTATTTATTTTTTGGCAGAGCTGGGGATTGAACCCAGGGGCATTCTACCTCCGAGCTACACCCCCAGCCCTATTTTTTATTCTTTTATTTTTGAAACTGGGTCTCAATAAGTTGCAGAGGGCCTCACTAAGTACCTGAGGCTGGCCATGAACCTGGATCCTCCGGTCTCAGCCTCCCAAGTACTGAGATTACAAGCATGCACCACCACGCCTGGCAGAATCTTTATATAAAAACCTGAATTTAGCCAGGCATGGTGCTGCACGCTTGTAATCCCAGTACAGGAGTACCAGAAGTTCATGGCAAGCCTTGGCTACTTAGTGAGGTCCTCCGCAACTTAGCGAGACTCTGTTTCAAAATAAAGAATAAACTAGAGCTAGGGGTGTAGCTCAGAGGTAGAATGACCCTGGGTTCAATCCCCAGTACCACAAAAACAGACCTGAATTTATAGCTGGGCGTGGTGGCACATGCCTGTAATCCCACTATTTAGGAGGCTGAGACAGGAGGATTGCAGGTTCATGACCAGCCTCAGCAACTTAGCAAGGCCTCAGCAACTTAGTGCAGCCCTCAGTGACTTAGTGAGACCCTGTTTCAAAATAAAAATAAAATAGGGCTGGGGGTGTAGCTCGGAGGTAGAAGGCCCCTGGGTTCAATCTCCAGTACCACAAAAACAAAACAAAACTGTATTTATTAAAAGCAAACCTCAAAAGCTTCATTCTCAAGTGCTATGAAATTATTTTGGTGTACCATTGGATATAGAATTTGAGCTAGTAGTCATAACGTAGTGTCTCCTACTATGCAGGGAGAGAGAGGACTTACCTGCTTCATTTAGTCTCTATAGCACCTACACAATGCTGTGCACATAAATTTTTTTTTTTTTTTTTTTGCGGTACCGGGGATTGAACCCAGGGGCATACCCCCGGCCCTATTTTTTATCCTTTACTTTGAAACCAGGTCTCGCGAAGTTGCGGAGGGCCTCACTACGTAGCTGAGGCTGGCCCCGAACCCAGATCCTCCTGTCTCTGCCTCCCAAGTACTGGGATTACAAGCATGCGCCACCACGCCTGGCTTAATGTGCACATAAATTATAAAGTAAATTTTCATTAACAGTTTGGTGGGTTCACAAAACTAGTTTGAAGGAAAAACAAAAGTCACCCAAATGGGAAAACTTCTTCCTCTTAAAGAAGTTGATCAGAGCTGGGTGTGGTGGTGCACACTTGTAATCCCAGTACTTGGGAGGCTGAGACAGGAGGATCTGGGTTCGTGGCCAGCCTCAGCTACTTAGTGAGGCCCTCCACAACTTAGTGAGACCCTGTTTCAAAATGAAGAATAAAAAATAGGACTGGGGGTGTAGCTCAGAGGTAGAATACCCCTGGGTACTGGATTCAATCCCAAGTACCACACACACAAAAAAAAGTTGATCAGCGGAGCATGGTGGCACATGCCTGTAATCCCAGTATTTAGGAGGCTGACACAGGAGGATGACAGGTTTGAGGCCAGCCTCTGCAATCTATTTCAAAATAAAAATATGAACCAAGGGTGGTGGCACACAATACTTGGGAGGCTGATACAGGAGGATCAAAGGTTCATGGCCAGCCTTAACAACTTAGTGAGGCTCTCCGCAACTTAGTGAGACCCTGTTTAAAAAAAAAAATAGGGCTGGGAGTGTGGCTCAGAGGTAGAACACCCCTGGGTTCGATCCCCAGTACCACAAAATAAGTAAATAAATAAAGGGCTGGGGGGCATAGCTCAGAGATAAAATGCCCCTGTGTTCAATCCCCAGTACCAAAAAAAGGAAGCTGATCACAAAGCACCATATTGTCACAGGTAGGAAGTAAAATTCAAGTGCGTGAGTTCCAATGCATGGTTCTACCACCAAAAATAAAGTAGGTAAGCATATACTTAAAAAAAAAATTCAGTAGATTATTACTCCATCTTCCTGGCTTATTCAATTATGAGTACATTTTGTTAGTGTGATCTTTGAATGGAAACTTGTAGTGTCAAAGTTCAATTAAGTGTCTAGTACCACATACAGGATGATACTTGTAATTTAAAGCTAATGGAAGATATCATCAGCTAATTGGCCATAGATATTTAACTCCGCACATGCTAAAATCTGAGATTCTAAAAGATTCTTATCAATAGTGGTGGGGGGGAACATTTGCCAATTATTTTTATTGTTTATAGATAGAAGACTTTTCTTTCTGTGAATGGTGTGGGGTGAATGGTGTGGGGTGAATGGTGTGGGGTGAATGGTGTGGGGTCGGAAGATGCTCAACATGTGAAGCCCTTTCCTTTGGGGAATTTCCCATTTTGAATCTTATCTTCCTGTAGACAGTTCGGCTTCACTGGAAGCTAGGATGAGGCATATAACTTGAGATCTGTTATCAGATACATCCGCTTGGTATTTTGAATCTGAAGCTGGTGGTGAAGAGAAGTAAGGAAGTAGTAAATTCTTACAGCAGAATCACTAGCAATATTCAACTACTAGGGGGAAGGGACAGCATTGTTGGTTATGCAAACTGTGTCCTTGCTAGATAAGAGTCTGTGAGCCGGGCGTGGTGGCCCAAGCCTGTAATCCCAGTACTTGGGAGGCTGAGACAGGAGGATCGCAGGTTCCCAGCCAGCCTCAGCTACTTAGGGAGGACCTCCACAACTTAATGAGAGCCTGTTTCAAAATAAAGAATAAAAAAATAGGGCTGGAGTGTAGCTCAGGGGTAGAATGCCCCTGGGTTCAATCCCCAGTACCACAAAAAAAAAAAAAAAAAAAAAGCGTGAGATAAGCTTCTGGCTTGTGGAGCCAGACTCCTTTTGTTCCTGGCCCACTTTCCAAGCCTTTTTGTTATTTTTTGGGGGGGATTGAACCTAAGGGCATT
The DNA here is from genome assembly GCA_004027185.1 of Glis glis. NCBI lineage: Eukaryota > Metazoa > Chordata > Mammalia > Rodentia > Gliridae > Glis > Glis glis. The sequence continues at coordinate 7,742 of PVJS01034128.1, read as the reverse complement.
CTACCTCTGAACTACACCCCTGACCCTATTCTATTTTTTATTTTGAAACAGGGTCTTGCTAGTTGCTGAGGCTGGCCACCAACCTGAGATCCTCCTGTCTCAGCCTCCCAAGTACTGGGATTACAGGTGTATATCACCACACCCAGCTAACCCTAGTACTACAAAAAAAATAAAGACACTACTTTTTTATTTTTGTGTGTGGTACCAGGGATTGAACCCAGGGGAACTCTACCTCTGAGCTACACCCCCAGCCCTATTTTTTATTCTTTATTTTGAAACAGGGTTTCACTAAGTTGCAGAGGGCCTCACTAAGTAGCTGAGGCTGGCTGTGAACCCAGATCCTCCTGTCTCAGCCTCCCAAGTACTGGGATTACAAGCATGCACCGCCACGCCTGGCTTATTTTTTTAATTTTGAAACAAGGTCTCACTGAGTTGCACAGGGCTTCACTAAGTTGCTGAAGCTAGCCATGAACCTGTGATCCTCCTCTCTCAGCCTCCCAAGCACTGAGATTACAGGTGTGCTCCACCACACCCAGCAACACTACTTTTTAATACTATACTTAATGGCAAAACAGGTTTTTACATGAAACTTTTTTTTTTTTTGGCAATGCTGGGGATTGAACCCAAAGGTGCTCTACACCTCCAGGCCTTTTTTAAATTTTTAATTTGAGACAGGGTCTCACTAAGTTACCCAGGCTGGTGTCAAACTTGTGATCCTCCTAGCTCAGCCTCCTGAGTCACTGTGATTACAGGGGTGTACCACCACGACCAGTTTACAACAGATAGGTTTTGACCAATTAATATAATTACTTTGGCCCTATTCTATCATCCTTAAAGAAAAGGAGGACAGTAACACATCACGTCTCTGAATGCTCCCTTTCTGTCCCCCAAAACATAGCCAAGTTAAGGAAACAGTAAGAGCAAGCCTGGGCTGGAGTGTCTAGGTTGACATTATTCTGAAGAACACTGGCTCTCATGCGCACTGGAAACCAGGGCCAGTTAAGGTTATCTGTAGAAAGTGTATGCCAGGACAGCTGCCCTTTGGGATGTTGGCCATACAAGCAAACTAAAAAAGCTAATGCTAATGAAGTCATTGCTTCTGCAGCCTACCATACATAGAAAATCCCTCTCTCAGTGATGACTGGGGCGGACCCATAGGTACCTGTAAAGGATGTCATTTGTCCAAGCTACCACTGAACAAAAAAGCCATGAGGGATGGAGCTATCTATTCAGCTTACTGCAACTGAACGTTCCCCATGAGCTTTTTCCAAAAAGCCTTATGTCTCATATGCCTGCATGCTGTCTTTGGGTATTTTCTTTGGTCTCTCGGCCCTGGCATAACTGGGCTACAGAAGTGATACCTATCAATTTTCACTTTATTTTTATCATCAGTGACAAAATTTGGTATCTATTAAAGCTTTTTCAATCATCTTGACTTTTTTTTCTTGCGGTACTAGGGATTGAACCCGGGGCATTCTACCTCAAAGCTATACCCCCAGACCTATTTTCTATTCTTTATTTTGAAAGAGGGTCTCACTAAGTTGCAGAGGACCTCACTAAGTAGCTGAGGCTGGCCGCGAACCTGCGTTCCTCCTGTCTCAGCCTCCCAAGTACTGGGATTACAAGCATGGGCCACCATGCCGGCTCTCACCTTGACTTTAAATTTTCCATTCCTAAAACCAAAATTGTTCTGAGAATTTTTTTCCCTTTAAATTTAGCATGAGCTGGCATGGCATGGTAGCACATGCCTGTAACCCAGTATTTGGGAGGCTGACACCATAAAAAAAGTAAATAAATAAATAGGTGAGTGGGGTGATTGTTGATTTTATTCTTTTTCTTTTTGGTACTAGGTATTGAATCCAAGGGCATTCCACCCCTGAGCCACACCCCCAGGACTATTTTTTTTTAATTCTGAAACAGAGGCGGGCATGGTAGTACACGCTTGTAATCCCAGTACTTGAGACAGGAGGCTCGCAGGTTCGTGGTCAGCCTCAGCTACTTAGTGAGGCACTGTTTCAAAATAAAGAATAAAAATAGGGCTGGGGATGTAGCTCAGAGGTAGAATGCCCCTGGGCTCAATCCCCAGTACCACACACACAAAAAAATCTGAAACAGAGTCTCACTAAATTACTGCATGCTGGCCTTGAATCTGTGATCCTCCTGTCTCAGCCTCCCAAATACTGGGATTACAGGTCTGTGCCACTGTGCCTGGCATGACACAGACATTTTTAAAGAATAAAATCAGCTAGGTGCGATGGCAGACAGCTATAATCCCAGTACTTAGGAGGCTGAGACAGGAAGATTACAGGTTTGAGGCCAGCCTCAGCAACTTAGTGAGGCCCTCCGCAACTTCGTGAGACCCGGTTTCAAAATAAAGTATAAAAAATAGGGCCGGGGGTGTAGCTCAGAGGTAAAACGCCCCTGGGTTCTATCTCTGGTACCACAAAAAATAAAATAAAATAAAATAAAAAATAAAAAATAAAAGTCGGGTATGGTGATGCAAACTTGTAATCCCAGTACTTGGGAGGCTAAGACAAAAGGATCGCAGGTTCACGGCAGCTCAGCAATTTATGCCATCTGTAACTTAGTGAGACTCTGTTTCAAAATGAAAGAATAAAATAGGACTGTGGGTGTAGCTCAGAGTTAGAATGCCCCTGAGTTCCACCCCCAGTACCACAAAATAAATAAATAAATAAAATAAAAAGAGCTGGGGGTAGAATGCGCCTGGGTTCAATATCCCCAGTACCAAAAAACAAAACAAACAAAAAAAACACATCTATGTCATAAAAAACAAAGAAAGGCTGTGGAATTGTTTCTGATTAAAGGGGAATAAATGGACATGAGGAGTGAATGCAATCTGATCCTAAATTGGAAATTATAGTCAAAGAAGAAAAAACTATGAAGAATTTTATTGCATCAACTAACAAACCTAGCATAGAGATGGCAAATTGGACAAAATTAATCTGTAAGTGTTGACTTTGTTGAAGTTGAGTACTATACCATAGTTGACTAAGATATACTACCATTGAAACATTTAGAGGTAATGGACTATAATCTATGCTACTTACTTGGAAATAACTGAAGAAAAAATACGTATTTTGGGGGGGAAATATTTTTAAGAGAGAAAAACCAAATAGCAATGCAAATAAGGTAAAATGTCAATAACAGGTGAATCTGGGTCAAGGTTACATGGGTATTTTTGTATTTTTCTTATTTTTGCAACTTTCTATATGCCTGAAATTATTTCCAAATAAAAAAAAAACTAATGAAAAAACTATAGTGAAAATAAATTTAGCAAAGACCTTTGACTGAAAAGTGAGAATCTGAGGAAGAAAGGCAAAGGAAGAATATAAATCTTGGGAAAAGATACATATGTAATAACAAAGTTGGAACTGAATGAAGTCAAATAATTTAAAATAAGGAGAAATTAAATTCTAAAATTAAATTTAGGACTTATAAAACAATATCTGAAAAATCAAAATGCTTTACCTTAATTTAGCCGAACGTAGTATTCTGGTAAGTGAAACACAGTTTCCTTCCATGATACCCTTCCCAACTGTAGGAATAATGCTTTTGCGGCACGCAACATATAGTGAACATGCCAACCAGTGTATGACTTCTCCCTGGCAGGCAAAAGACACAGCGAAATAGATATGTTATATGAAATACTTGAATTCTAGAACCAGAAGACGTCTTAGAATTAGCTGGTTTAACTTCCTTTCTACAGATAAAGGGTAAGAAAAATGAAGGTATTTTTCCAAGGTCACAAAACTAAGTTAGCTATAAAAATGGGTATAAACTCCTTATTCTTTTTTTTTTGCCATTTTGATTTTTTTTATTTTAATTAATTAATTAATTTATTTATTTATTTTGTGGTACTGGGGATTGAACCCAGGGGCATTCTACCTCCGAGCTACATCCCCAGCCCTATTTTTTTATTCTTTATTTTGAAACAGGGTCTCACTAAGTTGCAGAGGGCCTCACTAAGTAGCTGAGGCTGGCCGCGAACCCGGATCCTCCGGTCTCAGCCTCCCAAGTACTGGGATTACAAGCATGCACCACCACGCCTGGCTGATATTTTTATTTTGAAACAGTGTCTCATTAAGTTGTTGAGGGCCTTGCTAAATTGCTAAGGTTGGCCTCGGGCCTTGCTAAATTACTGAGGCTGGCCTCGAACCTGTGATCTTCCTGTCTCAGACTTCTAAGTACTAGGATTACAGGTACCACCATGTCCAGCTTAAAACTCCTTATTCTTAGAACTATAAAATGCCAAATCAATACTAACCTAAAAATAGATTTCTCCTTTACATTCCAAATCTAATATTACTGAAAGAGTTTGTTTAAAATTTCTCACAGCTGGGCACGGTGGACTAGGAAGTGGCAGAAAGATATGAAATGCCCACTCCCAGTACTTTTTACCAAAAACTGAAAGGAAAAAAAGAAAGGAGGAAAAGCTAACTATTGGATGGAATATATACTTGCAAACCCTCAATTCACACATATGTGCTTCCTAAAGCAAACATTTAACATGTCCTGATACTCTACCTAACTAGAGATTTAGATCCTCATCCTTCCCTGGAGTTATGGATGAGGGGAAAGTTTCCACACAGAGCAAATGGCCTGTAGAAAGTACACAACTGGGAATGAGTTTGTCATATTCAAGAATCTGAAACAGGGCCGGGCGTGGTGGCGCACGCTTGTAATCCCAGTACTTTGGGAGGCGGAGCCCGAAGGATCCGGGTTCGCGGCCAGCCTCAGCTCTCTGTCTCTGTCTCTTTCTCTCTCTCTCTCTCCTTAGTGAGGCCCTCCGCAACTTTGTGAGACCCGGTTTCAAAATAAAGTATAAAAAATAGGGCTGGGGGTGTAGCGCAGAGGTAGAACGCCCCCGCATTCAATCCCCGGTTCCGCAAAAAAAAAAAAAAAAAAAAAGAATCTGAAACAGGCCTCTAGTTAAGTGCCTTGGCCTGAGTTTGCACTCGATAAATGCTTATTTGATGAGAGACCAAATGAAGGATGGGATATCACAAATGCTTTCTTTCTTAGACTTTCAAAAATCAATGTTTTCAACTAAAAGGCCATTAATTCGTAATCCCCCTTACTTTCTTATTCTTCCCTTAGCTCTCCAGTCATGATGCAGATCTCTGTCCTTTATCCAATCTGTTCAGTCCTACCTGGAGATATACAAGAGTCTCCCTCAGGTACTTTCCCCCCTCGTGTACAGACACATACAATCAACTCCATATTTCCAACTCTTTGTATTTGTTTTTGTTTTGTTTGTGGTACTGGGGATTGAACCCAGGGGCATTCTACCTCTGAGCTAAACCCTCAGCCCTATTTTACAATTTTTTAAACACGGTCTCACCAGGTTGCTGAGGCTGGCTGAGAACCTACAATCCTCCTGTCTCAACCTCCCAACAACTCTTTGTATTTGAACCTAGTTATTTCTTACTGGGTGTTCAGTCACAGGACCAGTTTGTATGTGAGTCAAGCCCTCTTGGCTGGTGAAAGCCTTTAAGAACGTTAAGGCCATTGGAACAATACACTGAAATAGTCATGCCCCAGTATCCCTTGGAGGATTGGTTCCAGGACCCTCAGGATACCAAAATCAGGGCATGCTCAAGTGCCTGACATAAAATAGCTTAGTATACGCATATAACCTATGATCATCCTCCTGTGGACTTTAAGTAATCTTTAGATTACTTATAATACCTAATACAATGTAAATGCTATGTAAATAGTCATACTGTATTGTTTATGGAATGCCAAGAAAAGTCTACATGCTCAGTACAGATGCAATTTATTTTCTCCAAATATTTCGAATCTGCTGAATCGCAGATACAGAGGCCCACTGTACATTATATCACAATTCTATCTCTACACTAGGCTTATGCTTCTCTAATTCTATATTAGAATTACCCTGGGCAAGACAATCCTCTAAACCTTGATGTTACCACCTGGAAAATAGGTATTATACTCACTGCCCTGCCATGTTCACAGGGCTGTTGCGAAGACAAAATACAAGAATGACTGGAAAAATCTAACGATGAAAACCGACATTTATTTTACTCAGAGTCAGACTCTGTGCTAAGCATTAGGATACTGATCTGACAGAGGAGGAAGGTGGGACTAAAATAGCTATGTGTGCGCACAGGCTTTGATCAAACGACTGTACAGCACTGTGCTACGAAGTGGGCGATACTTACCATACCTGCACCTTGTGAAGCAGAAGGGCTGAGAGGTTAAATGGATCAGACTCCTGAGTCTGACTCTATCACTAACCATGTGACCTTGGGCACGTAGCTTAACCTCTTTGGAATTCCTGTTGCTCTTCCACGGAATGGGATCACGGAATGTGTTCAAACAGAACTGAGATGACATATTCAAAGGGCTGAGCGTTGGTGTCTTGGCACGCAATTCATTTTAGCTTTTACCACTCTATTTGTTTTTATCGACTTAACGGCAGTACCATAACGTTTGTGAAGCTTGGCGGGGCGCGGGGAGGTCTAGTCTGGAAGCCTAGAGTTGAGGGGACCCCTGAGTGGCGAGGGACCTTGATTGAACAAGTTGATCTTTTCCAGGCTTCAGTTTCCCGCCTTAAAAAAAATGGGTGGGTTGGCGGAGCTACGCCCACCCCGGCCGCTCGGCGCTCCGCGGCGCCAGGCTGGGCAACGACCCCGCTCCGAGGGGAAACTCCCACCGCCCCAGAGGCCGAGGTAGGGGCGGGGCGGAGGTGGGGCCTGGCGAGGGTCGGGGCCGGCCGCCCACCTGCCGCCGCTCACCTCTAGGCTGTAGTTGCCTCGGATGGCGGTGAAGTCGTCCAGGGCTTCGGCCGCGCTCCCCTCGTCCAGGTTCAGCTCCTGGCACAGGGCCTGCAGCGCCTCCCCGGCGGCGGCGACCACGGCCGCCCCCTCCGCGTGGGGCTGGTCCTCGAACATCCCCGCGGGCCCTGCGGGCGGCACGCCACGATCCCCGGTTCCTTCCTCGCTCCCGGGCGCGCTACCCATAACCACCCGCGACAAAGCGCGCGAAAATCGGCCATTCAGAGTTCCGTCTCTTCTGTTGTCTGCGTCCGCTTATCTCCTCAAAAAAAAAAGTCCGTTTCTCCTCCAGAGTTCCCAGTCTCTTCTCTCCGGAATGTGATACGAAGACTGACCTCAGACCCCGAGAAGAAGTGGCTGTGGGCCTGGGCGGGCAGCCGGGGCCCGTCGGGGCGCGCGAGGCGCGGAGCGGAGGGATCCGCGCCTCGCGCAGGGCCCGCTGGGAGTTGTAGTCCGCCTGGAAGCCGGGCACCGCCCTGCTCGGGGCTCTTTGGTTTGGGCAGAGCCACGTTGGGGTGCAAGTTGCCAGGTCGTTCATCTTGCGAGAATTCTTCTGTATCCTGCCAGCCCGTAGGCCGTGGGTTTGTCACTGCCTCCTGGTGTCAAACTTAGCTAGACTCTTGAGTTAGGAGGTGGAAGCTTGACGCGGGAGGGGCTCTTCCGATTCTTCCCGGCGTCTCCAGCGCCCGCTGAATGGACTGGAGGACTAGGGAGGCAAAGGTATTAGGGGACCCCTATCCATTCTTAACCCAGTGACTCTCAAGTTTTCAATTCTGAGAATATTTCAATGACATAGGTGCATTAAAATAGGTTGGAAATCATAATCCGCAGTGTATATATCCTGTATTAGCCAACCAAAACACAAATTGTCCTATACACTGGACATTGGGACAATATAGCATCTTTTTTTTTTTTTTTTTTTGC